>CAAKHC010006968.1:26075-50019 GCA_901007825.1 Macroramphosus scolopax
CCCCCCCTCCCCATACTCCCCCCAAGTAGTAATAGGAAGAGACTGATGGGGGAGGAAAAGAGCAACTCTTTTCCTCTCCATCACTGCTCAGCTCCCCTCCGGCAGGAGAGACACTGCTGGCTTGTTGGTTAATGAACGTTGTGTTCGTTTGTCACGCTTATCAATCACCGCATGTGTAGGTGTCATTTCGACATGTCTCCTCATCTGCCATTGTTGTTGATGATGCTGTTTGTTTCCACACCGTATGATTGTACCTGAGTCACAGAGCGGTGATGCAGGGAAATGGCAGCCAAAGGTGAAACCTGAAATGTGGGCGTGTAATAATAGCAAATGATATTGAGCCCGTGTGGGAAATGGAAGCCAGTGTATCACTTTTCTTCTTTTTTTTTCAGGCCGTATTCATGTTGTTTAGAATTATTCCTTCTTCTGTTTATTGATCAGCACAGGCCATTCAGGCAAGGTGAATCCTGGAAGCGTTCGGCTGTGTTCTGGTTGTGTAGAGCAAAATTAATCTAAAAGCATTTTGATGGAGAGACATAGGTGTTTTCATTTGCAATATGAGCATCCATGAATAAATGTAATATGGTTAGGATGAAGTGTCCTTTTCCTAAAAGCACCCTTCCAATGTTGTGCCATTTACCTATCATTTGCATGCCTGCATTTCCATATTTAGGCAATCAGAAAAGCCATTAACATTTTCCAGTCGCTCTGCGATGGGGAAATGTTTGGTGCCGTGGCAGGAGTGTTCATCCTGCAGCCCAGCAGGCATCGGACTTTATGGCCACCCACACTGCAACCACTCTCACAACACTTATAGGAGGCCAAATGAACTGGTAGGAACGTTCATCCCTGGATGACTGAGCTCAGTGGATGCCCACAGGATGATACATGCTTTGGGCGTCATTAAAAATGATATAGCATGAATAACGAAATAGCTGGCTGAGAACGTACCGCAGTCTGTGACACCTACTATGCCTTCATCTGAGAGGGAAGATGTTTCATGACAGTTCACACTCGGAGAATGTACTTGTGGACAACGTGAACTGGACACCAAAGTTTCTTTCGTATTCTACTCCTTTAAAGGGTACTATGTAAAATGTGTTCATTTATTTGTACATATCAATAATGTTAACTCAGCAAGTTTTTTTAACTTCATGCACATGTATTTACCCAAATTGAAATTATGTAATATTAGTTCCCTAACACTCTATTAGTATAAAATGTAACTCCAAGCATTTACATTTCCACATGCAATTTTGTTATCGACTCCTTATTAGGTTTGAGATTAGCTCAAATTAACAGTGTCCCCGCTTGAACATCCACTCCTGCACATCGTGTCAAATAAATCACACGATCCCATCTGCAGAGAAATACGGAGAATAGTGATCCATGAATGGAATTGCTGTAAGACTAATGTGTTTTATCGTGCAAGTGATCACGCCGTGCGAGAGCTCCGCTGCCATATGCAGTAACGGCAGAAATCAAGAAACCGCTCGGCTGAGTCCGACTGTATGCAGAGCTGCAGAGAGATTGCATGTCAAAAGATATGCTCCACAGTAATGGAGGACTGTCTGAGAGCTCATGAAATGATTCACTGGTGAATTCATGATCAAATATTAATCAGATAGCACCCGGCTGCCTGTTTGAAAAAAAAAAGATCTAAAAAAGAAGCCTTCACATATTTGCCCCCCCAGGAGAACTTAAAGTGGAAACATTCCTTGAAGAAAAGATAAATTGCACTGTTTCTCCACTAGTGTACAGAGGGGAATGTATGCTGATTCCTACACATTTCCCCCCTCTTTAAACAGAATGATGAAATCAAATGAAATCATGTGTTTTATTGTTGTTGGCCCGACTGTCGCCTGTTAAACAGCACCACAGTCATTACACGGTTGTTGGAGTGCTTCTAAAAAAGCGTCACAGCGTCTGTGGATTGAGTGAGTAGTGCGGACCACAGTTCGCACCTCCTTTGCCCTGCAATTGAAATGGCCATATTGATGTGTAAATGGTTTAAAATGGAAAGTCTAAGTAGGCTTCTGCACCGTTGCATGGCCTAGATAAAGCACACAGACACGACAACATAAAGTTCTTGAGTGAATGTGTGTGAGGTGTAATGACGGCTGCTATGGTTTCCTCTTGTGACAGATAAGCTCCTCCTCTGCCATGAGGCCTTATGGAAAGAAAGTAGCTTATACCTTTATGGGAAGTATAAATAGTTTTAGCAGCTGGTAGGAGTCACGCTGTTCATGTGCCAAACGCAATACAGAAGAAAAAAAAGTTTATAACAAGCATAACCACTGCATCACTTGGAGTTGAGCTCTCATGGTAAAGAAGAGCTTTGCTTTGCTACAAATCCCAGATTCCTCTCTGGCATGAGACATCGCACACAGCTGCTCACAGCTTATCATGAATTAAATGCTTGTTTACAAAACAGAAAGTCGTGTTATTTATTTATTTGTCTGAAAAACTTCAGATTGAATGGGGAATAATGTTTACATTACAGCGATAGCAAACGGGCATGAATAATTTAAGTACAGCAAAAATACGAAGTTCACTGGAAGTTTTTGGAAGTTATAAATCAAAGTCATTGGCAAAGCGATTTCTGAGACTTTAGTGTCAATAACTTTATCAAAACTTGAATTTATATTTCCTTTTCCTTTTGCCGTTGTTTGCACTTCCCCTCAGTGTATTAACATTCCACATGATCCAAGTCGGATTGCTTCTTTGACACAGTCCGCACAGATAGCTTCAGCACAAATCGCTCCATCTAGATGTGACATTTAACACACACAGTACACTTTAAAAGTCAAGAAAGATGTGTTTCCGCGGACACACTCGGCTTGTGTAGCTTGACACACCGGACGGAACATTTCTGGATGTCACATTATTCCATCCAAATGCCACCAGTGGCTCAGCCTGAAATGAGTTCATAAAGTAATCAGATTGGGGCTCTTGAGTTCCCTCCTCAGAGGGATCAAAGACCGACTAAAAGTTCCTTTCCACTCTTTCTTCAGTCAGTTCATGCAACCGAAAAAAGGAAAAGGAGGCCATGATATGGAAAATGGTGGTATAATTTCCGGGGAGGAATAATAAAATTTAGCTGATGTGATATAAGAAGTACCCAGCAGGCGTATATTGTGGGTGCTAAATGAGCATGGTGTGATCTCGCACCATCAAAGCGAGAGATGGACTGTTGTTTGGCATGCCGGGCCTGAAGTGTGAGAAGTTTTTCACTTGATCACAAACAGCCCCTCCAGGGATTCCCAGGTTCCACTTATTTTCTGTCTCAGCAGGCAAAAAAACAATGCAAATGTGAGGCAACCGGGGGGAGAACACATTGTTTATGAGCATGTTTAGGTTGCATCTTGCCACAGAGACAGCGATCCTTTATGCATGGAGAGGATTTGTCTCCATTCCCTGTCCTTTTGTCCTTGCATGCATTCTTTCGTTTTATTTTACGTCTCCATTCTGTTAATAATACATGAATGTCCTCTTTCCCTCCCCCTCCCCTTTTCCCCCCTCTCCTCCCCTGTAGCAATTATTGAACCCACCACCACTAGCGCTGTCTCAAGCCCAGGTCAGTATATGTCACCATGCTGTACACCAAAATCGGCAAAGAGGTCCGCTGCCTCGTACTAACCAGAAGCGAAATCCTCTCTGTCATTTTGATTTATTTCAATTGACTGGCTGGAATGCCTGCTGGGTGTACAGCTTCACTGTCTGTCCTTTATTTTCTTTAATTTGCTTAGTTTTGTTCTTAATTTTCGGTTGACTTCGACAGCCTGGCTACATATACTTCCTGCAGCCTGTTTCATTGCAACACCATCCCTTCCATTACAACCCCACCTCTGCCTCCCCCCCCCCCCCCCCCACTCGGAGCGAATAGTAGCATCATCAAAGTGGCTGTTACATACGCCTCTGGGTCTGATGCTTTTCATAATGCTGATGGCTTCCTCTTCTTCTTCTCTCCGGCTTCTCCACCACCAGCACCACCACCCTCCTGCTCCGTAGTGCTAGTTAAATGTGGTCTACATCAAAGGGAGGACGTTGTTTGTGGCCAAGGCCCTTGGTTTGTTGTTTGGAAGAAGGAATTTCTGCTGTCTTTGTACTTTCTCTCTTTCTGTGGTTCAATCTCTCTACATCCCTTTCCTTTTTGCTCTGTGTTCTTTCTCTTTCTAGAACAATCAGCTGGCACTCTGCCACCCTCTTTAACCTGATCTGCCCGTGCTGTTGTTGGTGGTAAACTGTCAGTGTCGCCCTTCGTTTCCTCTCCTCACAGTACTCTGCCACTTCCCGAATTCCCAGAGTAATCCCTTCTGCCTGTTCGTCTTTTCGCCCTCTCTAAAGGTTTAAAGCAAGTTACAGAATGTAATCTTTTAACGTTGGTTACATTGCTTAGCGCCGTTCATATGCGCACCAACATACAAACGTGTGTGGTCACCTGAAAAGCTCTCACTGGCTCGCACACAATACACACTGAACTGAAGACATGCTGAAATATTTAAGCAAATGCACCTGCACTTACACACATGATCACATGTGTGGATTCATGTTACATGATGGATTCGCAGTGTTTCATCCGGCTCCCTGAGCAGACGACATCGTTGCCTCTCGCCTGTTATGCAGACACAGCTCAGGGATTAATATGAGCTCGCCTAGATTCTCTACCTGTTTATATGAGCCAAATATAATTATCAATGGAGATTCTGTCGGATAAAAAGTTAAAATAAGCTCAGCAGCAATGAGTAGTCCTGGCATGGCCCTGAACTCTCATTTCATGTAACGCTTGCAGAACAAATGACAATTTCATGGTCCAAAGGAACACCAGTGATTTCAATCGTGTAGATAAACTCACTCAGCAACCCACTGTTCTTGTTTTGTTTCAAGTTTTTGAAGTCAAAGTTTTGATGGCGCCCTCACCGACCGGCTCGGCAAAGGGACTTCTTTTAGATCCCAGCGAATGGCTATTTGTCCCGATTTTGTTTAATCAAATTGAATAATTAATTTTAACAGGTTATTATCTTCTTTTTATTTCCCCCGTGACTGAGTTTAAGGAATGAAATTACAGACTGTAAGGTAAGCATATCAGGAGATCTGAAGTGGAAACAGGGTTCATCCCCAGAGCACGGTGTATGTCTCAGCACACTGATCAATGGCAAATACAAGAGAAGAAAGTACAAAGAGGAAACTATACTAATAGGGAAAATCAGTCATTTGCCTTTTATTTCTGACCTTGCTATGCCTGAGCCACTCCACCAGACCTTTCTACATTCTATTTGCGTGCCAGATATTAGATGGTTGTGATGTTGTAAGATTGTTTGTCTCATATTATGAGGAAGCTCAAAGCTCGTATACACAAAATCTGAAAAGCGATGGAAGCTGGAAGCCTCCTGATCCAAGGGGAGGAGTGTAGTAAGTGCCCTCCTCCAGACACCCTGAGCTGCAAACCCACGAAAAAGTTGACTGGTCAGACAACTGCGATCATAGCAGAGATCCTCCGCTGATTGCGAAAGGTTCTCTAGTTCTTCCTTTCAAACTCTCATTGTGGGAATCAAATGTACTTGGCTGTAATGTGCTGGGGAGGCGGCATCCAGGCTTGTGGAGCCAACTGATTTTATGGTAAGGAAGGCCAGCTCTTTGGTTTGGGCTGGAAGTGGACAGTCTGAAGACAGCAGAGAGGAGGATGATAGATACGATGGACACCTTTCTGTATAACGCCTCCCACCCACGCAGTGATGAACTGTGGCAGATGGGCAGCGCATTCAGCCACCAGCTCATCCCGCCGAAGAGCACGACGGAGCGCTCCAAACGTCCACTTGTGCCTGCTGCCATCAATTGTGACCAGAGCCTAAGCCAGCTGTGACCCCTCCACCCCCATCAACCCACTCAACCAGCGATGTCAAACTCACATTGTTATGTGATTATCACACAATCTGCATCTGTTGAACGGCCGTCCAGTTTCTGATCGATATCACTGAACCTTTTATTTCTTTTTTTCATTCACATTTTTACATTAGGTGTATTGGAATATCACAGTTTAGAGTTCTGTTCAGAGATGTAATCAATAGTCATTCAGGCATGAAATAAATGAAGAGAAATGAACCAAATTATCTTATTTAATCCCTATTACATTTATTTCTGTATGTAAGTAAAACTTTTACAGGATTTTCTTCTCTCCTGTTTTCAGTCGACATGTCAGCATGACGGGACATAAAAAAGAAGGTCTGAGCGAGTTATTATTTTTGGATGGTTGTGTTTTTGTTTATTGTTTTGTCTTTTGATGCACACACGGAGGGTGAAACATAATCTGACCATTTTAAAAATGGCCAATTTACAGTAGTTATTAAACAAAGTGTATTTTCTTTTTGCAGAAGAGAAGATAGAAGTGATGAATTTAATATAATGTTAATTAATATTAATGTTGGAGGATGTAGGATGAAATATGCATAGAAGGTTTCTACATATTAAACCTCCTGATAGCTTCTATAATAAAATGAATGCATTTCATTGAGACTTGGGCTTCTTTGAAAGAAATGCTACGACAGTAGGTTTGATGTAGTAAAGTACAAGTTAATGTGACAGGATTGATGTCTTAAAGAGGCTCATGTTTGTTGCATAAAGACAGAAGCCTCCATGTTGTTCAGGCGTTCCATGGAATTGATTGTTCCATGCGTTCCACTAGTCTACTTTGATGAACATTGGTGATCATTTCTGTGAACAGTTTCATCTTGGTTTATGTTATCTTAACATTTTTGAATAACTGATACAGGGTCATACTAGTTGCTGCTTGACAGATGTTTTTTTTATTCATTGCACCATGACTGTTTACTCAGCCGATGCTAAATCTGTTGAGAATTACAGTCTTAAGCTTTCTTTTTTTTTTCTCCAGCATATGGATTTGTATATATTTACCTAAAGCTAATGCGATGCTCCGATGCTCCAGAGCATCTGGCTTGTTGCCAAACTGTCATCCACCTGAAATGTAGATCTGTGATAATAGCATACGGATCTACAGGCTTGCACTTCTGTTTATTTTTGCAAATCACTTTAAAGTAGATAAACAATGCTGTGAACACCGTGCTGAGCCACGTTACTTGTCTTTGCAATGCAGTGTCTACAGTACTTCTGGATCAAGGTATTAGTACATGTGTGCACTACGTGTGTGATTCCCAAGTGTCATGTGATGCTAACTCCCGTTTAAGTGTAGATCAGTGAAGTTGAGGCACGTATTGTTTCACATACTGTTTGTTGTAAGACTGTATGAAAGCTAAAGACATGAGTTTGGTATTGTGGCCTTCACCATCCTGTTTATCTGGAACTAGATGTGACCTTGCTTTGACAAGTGTGTCACATGGTAGCTTCACCCTGAGGCATACCCTGTTTTATTTTTGTATTTGACTCTGAATGGGGCCATATTTAAAAATGACTAGAAACTAGGTGACCATAAACTCATTAGAATAATGTTTACTAGTATCATTTCCCTAGTTTAGTAAAAGAAAAACTGAGTTATAAAATTACAATCTGACTATCGGAGTCGACCCCTGCAGGCCATTAGAAAGAATGCAGGTTGAAGGCACTTCTCTCACTTTTCAGATTCAGAAGTTACATCCACTTTTTTTATACAGTCTACGGTTTCCCTCTTCAATAACTGGTATAATCAGAAAGAATCCTGGAGGATGTGACTCTAATTCTGTCATGTATCATAGAAGTGTGACAAATGAGGCGTTCATCTCGCCGTCTCCACAACCCATCAAACCCTGGGAGATAGAAGGAAGAGATTAATGAGTACATGAAGGTTTATGTGTCTTGGTAATATCACGGTGTAGACCATAAAACACGGATTTCTAATGAGGTGATCATTGACGGAGTAAAGCTATGAGAATTGTTAACTTTGAATCCGGAGTTGTGCCCTTGTATTAACTTCAACGGAAAAAAACACGGAAGTCAATATCTTTATGTAGATGTCTTGAAATACGGAGTCTGACCGGCTTAACGGAGATTATTTTCTGATTGATCTGGAATGAGGGTAGGTCGTGTTTCTTGCTTTCTTCAATGTCAACATCAAGAAGATAAAACAGCTTATTACATATTGCTCCATGGCATTTTTCCTCATGATTTCTCAACTGATCTCTTTTGGCCTTCACCTTGTAGATATTAGACTCTAATACTGGAAATCATTTAGTCTTTGAAACTTTCTAATGTTTTATTCAAGCTGATATTCAAAATGTGTGTAGTTTAAGCCCGAAGACATAACGCACCACCTATTTTACAATGTTTTTGTCGCATGCATCTGTTGGTTTGTTTATGTGTAGAGTTTTGTTTTTCTTGTGACTGGCCTCAGTGTGAATTAATAGTCATAAAAGACTCACAGTCTACGTTTTTTAATGTTTTCCTAGTCCACTCTGGCTCGTACTGAGGGCAAAGCGACTTTCAGATTGACTGCATTTCTGTGTAAAACTGAGTCGTTACCGTGGAGCTGTTGCCAATATCTTGTCACATCAAACAGAAAGTGTTATTTCCACGTATACGTGAACATGAAAAGCCACAACATCATAGCGTTACGCCTTCACTTCACAACAAAGCATGCGTATATTACACCTCTTTTTAACCTGAAAATAATAATGATTAAAGGGGCAGACTGGGCCTTGCTTTCTGGCCTCGCAGCAGTGCATACTAAGTCTTTGCAATATATTCTGTAACATATGCTCCAACATATGCTACACGTCCCTGTGGACTAAAGGAATGCTGATTATTATTGATAACCTAAATACTGGGTCATCCTGAATGTAATGGTGTGAAAGAAGTGAAATGTTCACAAGACTTCAATAAAAAAAAAAAAAACACGGCAGGATAAACAGCAATATCTAAGGTATCTTTGGTTTTGCTGCCACAGCATGTCGTTAATTAGAATCAGGATTATTCCTGACATTGTGCGGCGCCGCCACTTCGGGATTGATATTGGATTCCTTGGATGTCATTGAAAGAGCAGATTAGATCTACCTGTCCTTCGTTTCACCCCCAGGCACAGTCAATCGCACAAATCACAGTCAATCAGGGCACATCACCGATTGCATAACACCGTCTTTAACTGTTCAACATTTCCTTTCAAGCCAAACCTGGTTTACTTCCCATATGCTGTCTTCTCAGACATTCCCAGCTTAGCAGATCAGCAGGCTGACATACTAGAAGAGTCAAATAGAACTAGGATAAAAACCAGACTGTTAAAGGACTTTTTTTCATCTCCGGGCTCTAACTTCACACAAAGTAAATCTGCTGCCACCTGCTTTCTCCTGCAACCTTAAAAAAAATGCTGTAAATCAACTCGGCCGAGTTCCCAAAAGTTGCACTTGACAAAGAACACACTAAAAAAGGTGTGTGTGTTGCAGTCACACCGTGGTGTTCTGTAGATATTATGGATAAAGGACTCCTGTGCTCTGGAAACTCTTAGATGCTGTGTTATACCAAGCAACTGTTCAAACAGACCTTTAACAACGCAATCAAACACTATTCCTCTACACTTTCATAGCCAGAAGTACAAGCCCAAAGTGCTGAAGTTGAGTTGTGTCAAGTAGCAAATACTATACAGTCACAGAGGGGACGACTGTGTCCTTGGGTTCTTGAGTGACCCACAGCTAATGGCAGTTTAAATACACTGTCGTTATGAACGATTCAATAGGATGGACCCAATCACTGATAATCTCACCTTATCTGAGGAGAAGGATTCTGTGAATCCTAGCAGGCCGGTCGTATCGAAAACTACAGCGTTAAACTGCCGGCCTCGACAGAAAACAGCCCTACTTCACTTTGCCCAGCATGCCTGATGTCAGACCCACTGAGCTACACACAGATAATCCTTTTGGCAGTGCATTTTCTACCAGCCTTATCAGTTATACGGTAGCAAGATCAAGAGCAGTGCAAACCCTTCTGCACCATCTATCCTGTCCTGTATGGTTTGTTTTGAGATGATGTGCTGACCTTCATTTTTACCAAGTGCTAACTCCCCCAATAATCTCTGGAAGAGCCCGATAAGCAGGAGACATGTCATCTATCATACTTGACCCCCGGATCCATGGTCAATGAAAACAGAGGGCTGTTGGCTACATTTATTCTGCTGGAACAAGAAGCCTGTGAGGTTCCGTCGTTGAAAGCTTGTCGTAGCCATCTGTGGATTCAGGGGACATTTTCTATGCGTAGGAAATAAAACATTTAAATTAAAATCATTTTCTCAGTTCTAATTATCTTATGTGTGCTGCTCCTGAGCAATACAGTATGATCATATGGAAGATGGAAGTGTGGCAGTGTTTCAAGAGTGCATTTAACACCTTCCATGTCTTCCTGCTGTATACGCTAACATGTTCTCTTCTTTAATACTATAACAGCACAAAATATGATCGTCCTCATCTTCTGTTTTCTCCCTCCTAATTCCTATTAAGTATTTTTCATTGGAGACTGAAGTTCGTATCATAATATTCATTACCTGCCTGGGTAGTGGCGCTGCCCAAAAATCATGCTGATACTCATCTGCTAAATGTGGGAGATACCAACAGTTGAATTGATTTTGTCTTTTTACCCTGCTGGAAAACCAAGTGGTGTTTTTATCTCCTTACTTCCTTTGGTCAATTAATACCACTTAAAGGGGGACTTCAATCGATATCTATCATGATAACAATGTTTAAAATGTCAAAGCGTAATGTCAGACGCATCTCTCACAGTGATGAACCTACAGAGAATTATTGCCTGACTCTGCAGCTCGAGTGTGTGGAAGGTTTTGCCGGTCGGAGTGGCAGAGTGGGGGCATGAGTGTCATGCAAATTGGACTTTCATGCAGAGGAGAAGAGCCTACGTACGAATTATTTTGTTTTGCCTTTTTATTCTTAGGTAGGAACCTTTCTAGTCGCCTTAACTATAGTTTATTTGTCATAAACCATTGCATGTGCAGATATTGCAGAAAGCAAGAATCAAAAAGTATCGCCATGAACGTTATGCCAAGAATGACTTGCTAGCCGCTCTGAACATGCTCACACTTCATATTTCACACTCCGAACCAGTAGAGGGCAACATATCCCCATGACGTTCTTGTGTCTACCCCTGTTGTAAGACACAAGGAAATGCTACCTTCCATAGCGTGAACCAGAGGGTGAAACCCTCAATTTATTTCGATTAACATCTAAACACTGAAATACACTCACAAGCTTTCGGGAAGTGACTGAATGAGATGGCTACGGCCGAAGTGAGCTCCCTCCGCAGGGCGTCTTGTTCTGGGCTGCTGTTCCCGCATTGCCACATTATTGAAAGCAACACGGCTCGTGTGTCATTCCATTTTCCCCACTGCCACCGGGTGAAGAGCTCCGGAGAGAGATAGTTAATTAACTCCATGACTACAGGCGCAGCCCCCTGGTGCAGCAGCTACTCCCTAACGTTACAGTTACTCACTATCGCCTGATGAAGAGCTCTGGAGAGAGATCAGAGTAGAGACAAGGGTCCTTCACATTACTGTGACTCGCTGTCTCTTCTTAAGGAAGGAAGCGGTATTAAGAGACGTGGCAGTCGTAGTGTCCTTAAAACGTATACCTTTATGTGTTGATCACCATCGAACATAATGGGAAAGAAAATAGTAATGAAGGCAGGCTGGCAGTGTTTTTACAGGGCCTATAACTTAATATACCTGGTTAATTGTTAATGAGCCCACTACTGTGCACATGATGCCAGGCTGTCCAACTTATTATCACATTAATCTGAATCCATCCCAACTTTCATTGAGCCTTCAAAACGCTCCCACAAAGACACAGTTATCTACCTCACACCTACAGATTATTATCCATATTTCATGGGCCTGCCTCCGCCACCCCCCGAAGACTCATTTCCAGTGCTGCTTCTCACCTGTTTGTTCGTCTCCGATATAAACGGCCGCGCAGCCTTTCCCCCTATCAGCACATAATTCCCCTTACCCAACATCTCTCACACTGAGTCTTGCTTTCTCTGCCTCTCTCCTTCCCGCTCCTTTGCTCCCACATGTACAGCTCTCCTCTTTACTTCTGATTATCTCTCTCACGTCGCATCTCCTCAGGAGTGCTGGCCATTAACTGCAAACCTGGTCTCGCTGTCAGTCCCACACACTTATACACAAATGAAACACAGCGGCACCCACCAGAGCTGTAATAACTGTCTTCAGAAGAACAAGAAAACTATTCCACCCGGCTCACATTTTATCTTCCATGGATAGTGAGTGTAATATTGGCGCTAGGCATTGAAACTGATACCTGTCGGAGCTTTTAAATTCTTCTGTTATTTGTTTATTCCTACCTCTCATTGTGAGCTCTTGTTACAGAACGTGCTTTTATCTCTGTCACTGATACTTTTATATATATTTATTTTCTCTTGCATAACTTTTATTTCTTTGTCGAGTTCGCCGCTCTCACACATCTCCCGCCGTAACGAGCAGATCAAAGCACATTATGCAATGTGGTTCTCTCAGGTTGTGACATCCTCCCCCTATTTTTTGTGTTTTTCAACACCTGCATTAAGTTATTGAAAATAAGAAGTAAAGACCACAGAAGAATATTCGCTGGTAAAGGGACATGAAATATATATTTTTTTTTCGCCAATTCAAATCTTTTTTTCCAACTTAAATTGGCACTCTCGCCACAGCAGTCAGGCTGATTAATAAGACGATTGGGCTGGAAAGATGAATTTGGCGCTCCCAACAACAGACAGGACTCAGTTGTGTGAGAGCTGAAGCAGAAAATGGATAGTCATTTCCTTTTATGGCTGCTGTAGAGATTCAATCTTTGTCTATAATTGAGACACTAGGGTATATTCCCTTTCTGGACAGACTCTAATGGTTCGTGCATTAAGGAGTATGATTGAAGAAAGCCACAAACTTACAGTAGAGGCCATGGTAAATCAGAAAAGATTACATTTTGGGCCAATTTGTACACGGCAGCAGGTTCACACTGTGCAGTACTTCAGGTCCTTCCTCTTTTTCCTCTGGTGAGAGTACTCTTCAGCAGAGTTAAATGGGTGTAATTTTGAGGTAAAAGAGAACACTTTCAGCCGTAATGGAAAGACGGCTTTGGACATGTAGTCATTGCTCTCAGTAAATGTCCTCTTCAGGCTTCACTCAGTTGCTCAGGAGGCTCTTCACTTCATCACTACCAGGTTTTTGCATTCAACCCATGAGGGATAAGTAGCTGCTGTAGTAACTCTCATTAAGCCATCAGCTGGATTCTGCTTATTTTGAGGCCTTGAGTCCTCAAGGCTGATAATAATACCACATCTCAACAGGGTCCCATTAGAAGCTTTGCTTCGCCAGGAGATTTAGATTGACTCCTGGCGAAAAAAGACTTTTTGTTATTTGATTATTGTTTTGGTCCAGGGAAGGTCTAGTTTTCATGTGTTTCATTCAACAGCACATCATATCTCAATTGTTCATAGATCGTACAGTCGTCATTCCCGTTGAGCAGTAGCCTTTTTCTCTCCTTCATCTTCCAGTGTCACGGTGACAGGTCACAGATGTCTGTATAACCCTGCTCACCTGCTTTCTGCCTGCGCTCTCCCCTGCAGGGCAAAGTGATCGTTCTTAGGCTGCATTCACTCACTTGTTCACTAAAATATTATTCATCATCTGGGATTAGCTGGAGATGAGAAATTGAGCGCTGGATGATATTAATGTGATCACAGGGCTCTATGAAATCCATTCTATTCTTTTTTTTTCGGGATTCCATTGTTCACAAATTCCCTCGTTTCCAGTTGAAAACAATTTCAGAATTTTGGTGTTACGACTTCACAGAGTGATCTTGTCATCAGACATCTATTCTTTCCGGCTTGTTTATAACAGCCCACACACGGACAAAGCAGTTAAAAAAACATCACTACTTCTTCCATGTTTCTGCTTGTTTAAACAGGTGCTTTGATCTACTGCTCTTACAGGCGTTTTATTCATGTTTTTATTGCACTCTCAGAAAGGAGCATCGAGTTGTTGTCAGCTCGAGTAAAAGTTTATCTTTCACTTCACCTGGTTCACCGTGTGCAACGTGGTGGGTCTCTCTACTGGCGGCTCTGTGTGTGATGGAGCTGAACCCCATCTCACACAAACACACACACACACACTGCACATGACCATAAATGACGCTGGGGTTGAGACCCACAGTTTTATTAAGTCACTGGGCCTTAATCTCAGGTAAATCTATTTTTGGGCAAGTTCTTTGGGCAAGTACCACAATGTTCCACATGCCTGAGCTTGATAGTACATTTTGCCATTTGTTGATTTAAGATTTACTTTTTATTCATTTATTATATCTTACAATCACTATGAGAAAAGGACTGTTACATATATCATCATAGATTGTGCTCATACAATTAAGAATTCAGGTAATTGACATTGACAAATATGTATTTCACTGTCATGCAATTCACATTTCAAACCCCACAAGCCTTCTGTAAACACACTGTCTATTCATATATGACAGGCTGTCTGCACATGGTTGGTCTTTCATGTGTGTGTGGGGGGAGGGGGGGGGAGGGGGGGGTTGAGTCTTACCAACCATCCCGATAAGACGTAAACCTCAGGCTTCCTACCCAGCCATAGCATGTTGTCTCCCCATGTATTGAAAACTTAGAAGAATGGGGTGCCTATATGTCACTCCATGATAAGTGTTGGGAATTACACAGTAATTAGTTTCTAAACAAACCCCGAATGACACTTGCAGTGGCAGAAGCCTGAAAAGTAAAGATACTGTTCCCAGTGTCTCCACAGAAACCTCTGTTAAACCTTCGCCTCCTAAATCTGCATAGAAATTATTATTCCCGGATTTGTTTTCCTTGTACGTATCCAACACACAGACTCAATAATGTGAGATGCATTTAAGCTGCTTTTTTTTATATAGTTTAAATCTGTTGCTGAATATTCTCATTCCTTTTTCTTGTTTTATTCTGTAACCACATTAAGCAACGCTTAATGCTTATTTTGCGAGGACGCACAGTATTGGAAAATTAATCATATTTTTTAAGTGAATGTAATATGACATGAAAATTAAAAATAGTAACAGCATATTGCCTTAAGTTAATCTTTAACTATATGCATGTTATATTGAAGGGAAGCAGCAGGATGATGTAAACAGAGAAATGCTGTAAGTCTTCTTCTACCTTTAAAAGAAGGTAGCTTCCTCCCAATCACATCTCTGGTTGTCTTGGATCATCGTGTACAATATTGGAGATATTAGATTTGTTTTAAATGATAAAATACCTCCAAGGACTTCCTTCCTTTTTCAAATTCCTCCTCGTAGTTCAGGCTGCAGTGTTTTTGGCCGCCTCCCCATATTCAACTTTATTGAACTTTCACACTGGCATTAAGTGGCCTGTCAGTCATCACAGCTGCGACTGTATGAGCTACTGATCTGAATTTCATCCAGCTTTGGCTTAAGCTCAACAGCCCGGAGACAAACAGGGCAATTGTAACCCCATTTGGTCTCTACTTTGTATTCAAAATCACACTTGAAGAACTGTGGTCGGAGGACTCGCTGGTGTCCTTAGCAGGGGTTTCCACGCTTTGTATTTTCCTATCTTTGTCTAAAAGGAGAGATCTTATTGACGTTCTGCACTTGTTTCACCTTCAACAATGGGATGTTATCGACTATGTGGATCCATATATGCTGCCCTCATGGCACGGCAGAGATCTTGGTCCGCCGCCTTCTCAAACAACACCTCACGTCCCTTAACCTGGTTTTTATTTAATTCCGTATTTACTCGTTTTTGTCAAGCTTGATGCCTTTGGTGTCTCCCCGCTGCCCTCTGAAGATGATCTCAGTGTGACAGTGCTCCTGCACAATGTTGATAATTATCTGGAGAGAAGAAACAGCTACAGCAGTACCTTTTATACCCTTGGATCAGCCCAAGCTGCCCATCATCCACTAAATGCTAAAAAAACACTGCAAAAAAAAAACATGCACCACAAATCATGCTCCCATATGTACAGTACACCTAAAGCTTTTTACTCTTTCTCCATTGTAAGACCCCCCCCCCCCCACACACACACACACAGCTTCAATCACTGTCATAAGCTTGAGGAAAAACCTCTCAATCAACCCAACAACAGATGACAGAATATAAAACAACTCCCCCCCCATTAAAAGCTGAGCAAATGCTTTGCCTTTCTCTCTTTCTTCAAAATCTTTTTTATTGACAAACCACACCTTGAAGACCTTGGAGGTTTTTAAACGTGGTTAGAAAAGGTCATGACATTCAGAAATGGCATTCTCTTTGGGAAAATGGCTTGGATGTCTAGCCGTTAAATAAGGTTAGTTCTATCGGCTCGATTTCCGAGCGGCTTCATCGCTAGAGAATGGCAAGCCTTACGCTAATGCTGAAGGCTTTTGAGCACTAGTTGGAGTGGTTTTCACCGTGTTATACACTCGCCTCGGGGCTAATAAGGAGTGGAGAAAATGCGCACACACATCCAAACACATTAACTGCATAAGCACTTAAATGCTGACTATGTTCCCAATCGGCGGTGGTATGTTTCTATGGATGTGTGCATTAGTGGAGGGATGCTGACAGCCAATGATACACTTGTTGGTGCACGCGCTCGTGCAGCCACGCACACGTTTATGCATTAGCTAACTGCTATTTCAGTTCCCTGCTTTTCTCTTCAGTTCTTGTCGTGCAACGGAGGAATATAAATGTGCTTTAGGGTAAAGCCTCGAAGGCCCCAAATAGAAACCATTAACTCTTTAGTATTCCCCTGGCCTTAACGCTGATGAGTTATTCAAGGCTTTTGACAAGGATCCACCCTCTTTACATTCACTAATGATGAAGAAAGGTCAGTGAACATGCTGAGAGATGCCTTTGGCAAAATAACCTCGGGAACCAATTCACCAAGGCTGAATTGGCCTCTGAAGTGATAAACTGCTCCGTTTTTTATTCAAGCAGCCCTCCCCCCCCCCTCACTCCTGCTGCATTACGTGTTTGAAACAATCAATGGCTTGAGCTCCTCACAAGTCAGAGTCCTGTCACCGTTGACATTGTTAATTAGCACTGAGGAATCCAAGGCTCTATTGTTTGAAAGCGGATGAGTGGATTAAACCATTTTGCTTCACATTTGATATTCCTCATGTCATCTTACACGTGGAGATCTTAGTGATGGTGGGTGGCTCCCATCGGGGGCTCCAGCCACAGAACTTCATCCCAACGTGAAACAGCAAAAATATGAGTGGAAAGAGCTCCGTGTGCCTTTCAGTAGAACAGTTAGTGATCCAAGTACAAGGAAATCAAAGGATATTAACTACATATGTTATTGTTCATTTGCTTTTCTTTTTACATGTCTGACACTTTTGTCTGCTGGATCTCCAGAGTGTTTTGCTTTGTTTAAGGACCATTGACTTATTGATCAGGGTTTTCAGGTTACTAAACACCCAATTTAGTTTGATTACCTCCTCACAATATACCTTATCAGCCATCATGACCCCTCACCATACGTATCTTTTATAAGAATGGAGACATTATTTTGTCTGTTGTCAATACATGCAACTAATTGATTGTACAAATAAGTATTTTATTATCCGAAGCTTCGCCATTATTGAGGTATTATACTAGGGTATTTCCAAACCCAGAAGGTGTGATTTCCAATGCGTAAAAAACGTATATAGAGACACTACTCTACATTGAAGCAAGGTAGTGTAGTGAACATCACATGCCACCAGAGGTCAGTCAACTTGAGGAACAGGTAGGTAGCTGGGCTAAGAAAGATGGCGGCTGTGAGTCGTTGGGATAACTACTTTTGGTTTAGTCCAGATTGTGAAGGTGAGCCACCCAACAAGAAAGCTGTGGCTAAAAGGATTAACATGTCAACCCTCCATCCACAACTCAAAGTTCTTCAACCATTAGGAGCTGTAAAGCTGATGCCATTGTCAAAGAGCAAACCAGCAGTGTCCCTTTACACAGATACCTTCATATTCTGTGTCCCCCAATGTCAGGAAGGGTTGGATTTATGGGAAAATAGACACCACCCAAGATTCTTCCTCTCTGCTAAAGACCTCCATCTATTGAAAACACAAACACACAACAACTGCTGCTGCCAGACAAAAAGATCCAATGACATCTTCAGTAGAAATTAATGTGCTTCATGTGATTCATTCACAGCAACAGTAACACAGAACATCGCCTGTCTTTATCCTTCATTTATAGATATCACAAACTAGAGAAAAATAAGATCCAACAGCTTCTCTGCAGATTGACTAATTCAGCAATCAAGAAGAACAACTATTCAGTTAATGTGTAAGAACTGCTGGACTGACGCCAGCTTGACATGAATCAAGCAAATAGAGTGTTGGAATTGATGGTGATTTGTTCGTGCGATCTATAGTCATGTCTGCAATTAGATCTGAAGATGTTTTTGTACAGACTGAGCATGATTGCGGTAGTGTTTCGCATCTTGTATATTAGGTGCAGGTAACTGTGTATATTGTGTGTATAGGACATCTGTACTTGGAAATAGCGCTTTATAAAACAACGAGTCTGGAAGGTAATGAATCAATTTATATTCACTTTCACACGTTATACAAGATAGATTAACACTTGCACATTCTATAAATTGTTGGATATTGATCATTATTTTACATATATATGGAGTTAAACCCTTTTATATAGCTTATTGGTGACCCTTTATATTCTGCCATAATTGCCTCCATCGGTGTGAAGGCAGTATAATTGATATGACATTTTTCAAGATCACATTCACGGTCACGAGCACGGCGAGTCAACTCGGAGATGAATACTCTGTGCAAATGTGAATCATCCTGTGTTTTCACCAACAAAGGGAGATTTGTGTATTTAACTGGATATATTGATATTTGCTTCTCCTCATACCCAGCTGAGTTGAACCAAGGGTCAATCCTCCAGTCCAATTTGTTGGTAAACGTAGACTCATTCCCCTTAGTGATCCCAGTCAATAATGTTTGACCTCATGTGGAAAACAGGCGGAGAGTGTAGTACTCAGAGATTTGGGATTTGCAGTCGCCGAGCGAAGTCCGCGCCAAAGGGAAAGAGCATGTGTCACCACTGACGGTCCTGGTATTAATGCAACCATGAAAGTTGTACATCGATAGTGTCAGTGTGGCTAAGGATAAGCCTACAGAGGAAAGGCTAGAGTGGATTTGGGGAAGAGTGTGTTTGTGTAGGACTAGATAAGGTGTTTTTTTTAAAGATCCGGCATGTTTCCCTGTGAGGTGATATTATTTTCTTCTTGCAATCTTAGCATCCAGTTGTGTTCAGTATCCTTATTGATGTATAATTTTACAGAGGGAAAACATCAGTGTGAAGCCTGCAGCACACTCGGAGTCCTTGATATCATACCTAACTATCAATGCACGCATTGTTTATTTGCCGGCTAGGAATATGTTTGCTTGTTGTTGGGTGACACCTGTTGTTTGATGAGATTGAGTCGAGGAATGCATGGTCATACATGAGGTCGTTGTGTTGCACAAAAGAGCCAATACAGGATTTCAGAAGTGGTTGAGTTAAAGAGAACTACAACATAGCAAGTAGCAGTGTCATGGCATCCAAGGACACATGTACCTGAGGATAGAGCAAAAGTACATGTAGGGTTTTTTGAGTTAGAGGAATGCATGGGAAGTCAAAGGAAGTTAAGGCCGCCTCCCTGAGACAGCTGATGGGTTGCAAGTGTCACCAGCCAAGTTGAAACTGTATTACTGAGGAATCATGCGGTCGCCCGGGACATTACACACAGGCTCTGTCATTTGGGGAGAAATGAACAGCACACATATTTGATATAGTTGCAACGAAGCCAAAGACAATTTTCCCCCCGAGGACATGTGAACGTTCTAGATGAACTGAATAAAGTAGATGCAAGCCAGACGACACCCCTGACAGAGGAACAGTTGAAAGAGAACTAACAGGACTACTTAAGCCATCAGATTGAGTCAGTCCCGGGCGAGGTACACGTCAAGAAGGAGCACTGAAGGGTAGAGGAGTGTTTCTTTGGCTGTTGATTTCAAATATTTCAAGAAGCTTTCTCCACCACGATGTAATGAGTCCACCTTTAAATTCACTGTTTCTAGCCTTTTCAGTACGGCCGATCTCCAAGACAACAGGCGGAGGCCATGAGATATTAATTATCAGCCCTCCAATCAGCCTTCTATTTTCATTACTAAAGAGCTTAAACCAGTAACCTCAGTTAATGAATGAGAAAGGAAGGTAATTCACACAGAGTGAGTTTGGTATTGTGTGTCATATGAAAGGTATCTCTCGTACTATCTCAAACCGCCGTATAAAGTAACCCTGAATCAATGGCGCTCACTTCAGGTTACTATAGCTTTTATCTGAACCTCCCGCAGGCAGGCAGGAACAAGGTGGGTAGTAGAGACTGGAGTGCATTCACTGCCTCAGGTTCTGTTTTGGCATCATAAAGGAATATTTCAAGTGTGACACTCACACAGCCTGTGGGCGTACACTATCTAAAGCAGACTTTGAGTTAGCAATAATTAACGTAAACATATGGCGTGTGCCTCCATTGAATTGTGACTCCTGCACGCAGCCTCAAGTCTTATGCAGTGCCTGAGCTAGACATAATCCACTGCACATGCTAATCACTTGGCAATTGATTTGGCCCTTTTTGGTCCAACAATTTCTGTAAACCAGCGAATTGATCTGAGAGAAATCAATTAACAGCTCAGGGTAGGTAAATATGAACAAAAACTATGGATTGCTCTGCATGCAGCATGACCATCTGAGCAAATTCTGTCTGCAGCTCATGCGAATTGTGCAGAGAATCTCAGCATGAGCGAATTCCAGGCAGACTCAAGTAGCCTCAGGTTAACTGTGATAACCAGGCGGTCGGCAGTGCTAAAGTTATCTTATATCAATCAAGAAGAAAATGCACTTAACCCTCTACATTCAGGCCTGCTGTGTTATCAGCACCATAATGGAAATTGATAAAAGAGACCTGTCTTATCATAATCCTACATACATAACAGCGGGGAATTGCTATTTTAGGAGTCTGCAGCCTGAGGGGATGGGCGAAACGAAGGAGAGGCGGTTGCGTCCTGGTTGAGGATCAGATAATATCAGGTTGTATTGATGAGGCAACTCATGGAGATGCAAGAAGCATCGGTTAATCATAAAAAAATTCCTCATAACCGGCCAGATTGTCACTGTCATCATGGGGGTGCTGGAGCTAAGCAGCAGCTGAGTCAGCGCAATTCTCGTGCCTGCAGCACGACTTGCACAGAAATAAAACCCTGATAAGCATTGGAAAGTGAGGGAGAGACAGGAGGCATGGGGAATTATTAGTGAAAGTGGGCATGAGAAACCCAAATATGAGAGGGGGATTATAAGAGAGAGAGAGGGAGGGGGGGGGGCTGGTCTCCATGAACTTGCTACATGCTGACACAATTTGTTTGTGTCCCTGTGCATTTTATTAAGCCTCTAACATTAAACAGATTTAGAGGGAGCAGTCAAAGTCATGGAGTAATTATGCTTTTGGAAATGCTGCGATTAAAAATGCTGTTCACACTGTACTGCCTATTTTTTGTTTATATCCAGAACGTGCTGATGTGGTTTTTATCCTCTAGATTTAGGGAAAAGATTCATAAAACAATTTTAAAATGGAGATTTACCCATCAGACGTGCATATAAAATACATCATTTGCGAGGCTCACTGATTTCCCGCATAAAGCACGTCCTTGAAATGATAGGTGCAATAAACACATTCGTAGGTCACTCTCCCGTTTTGGATTCTGTCAAATGCCAGACTCATAACTTTGGCCATTCAGCTCAAATGAAAGGGATGTGCATTCTGTCAGATGGAAGAAAGAGAGGCTGTGAGAGAGAGGTTGATCAATAATGAAAAGGAATAGTATCAGTAAGGTAAAGGACGGAAATATCTCCTGTATCGGGATTCCTTCCTCGAGCTCACACTGTACTGAGGCTTCTCTTCTGTGTCCCGCTACCCCGCAGCGGCGTTGATTAAGTCAAGCTGCAGGCCAAAGTCTGTCCGCGATCGAGAGCCCTCTGCTCACTCAAGTAAGTTATCAGGTGACCCGTCTCGTGCTCATTCACTCTCCAGCCAGATTCTGATGCTGAGAGGAGCTATTAGAGCTGTAGACCCCAAAAAGCATTCTGCTGGGTGTTGATAACCGTCAGGTACCAGGATGTGGTGGGAGGGAGGGAGGCGAGGGGGCGAGGGAGAGGTGGGGTGAGTATACGGCAGTACTGGGAGGCGGAGGAGGGTAAATGATCTCTTAAGGCCCTCTTATTAATGGAGGCTTTTCATTACTTGCACTAATGCAAATGATTGGTGGGGCTAATGAGCTTGAAGGTCCGTCTGAATTAGGGCTCTAAGGAACGGCAGTGTGTGATGATCACAGCGGGAGACAAAGGTGATGAGTCTTGGAACATCATATCTGGCCATGATGAACACTTTGCTTGTACAAGAGCAGGAGGAATAGAGAGTGAAATGGATGAATGAGCTGATGGGTCGGCGAGGCTGCCACAAGCAAAGATGAATTGTGGAGGGGAAGAGCATATTTCACTGTTAGGGGGGATTGAAGTGAGGTAAAGCATGGAAAATGTCTTGATTGTATTCTATAAAGTGTTTGCACGTTCCAGGTGTGTAAGCACTGAGAAGACGGGGGAGCGCTGCACAGTCTTTGACGGCACGGCAGAAGTTATGAGTAGTACATTTAAACTCTACGCTGAATATCATCACACAGACCCTATTTAAAAAATGCTTTTAGTGTTTGCTTTACTGCATTAAAGACACCCTTGGTAGAGGGATTTAGCCCTATAATACAGCACGGTGTGTACAGGATCAGTTCCAGCTCAGTAGTGTCTCATGTGGACTCTCTCAGGGGAGCTGCAGGGGCAGGACCAGAGGCCACTGATTGATGGTCAAGGACACTGAACCCCTCCCCCACCCGACTGCTCGGAGGAGCCTATCTCTGAAGCACTGTCCTCAGGGAGATTGGGATGCTGCCTGGCTGACTGCCGCCAGTGCGCCGCTCGTGACAGCCTACTTGGAGGATGCAACCAACTCAAGGGATGAAGGATCCTCTAAATGACGAATGTCTGAATTCTAAACGTAATCCAGTGTAAACACACGGGAGATATGTTCCCGCGCTTTCGCATTTACATGTGCGGAGCTTAAAGTGAGATTTATGAATAGAACACACGCTTTCACAAATCTTACACAGCCAATAGGTGAAGGTCTGCAAAGAAAGGACTGCATGCTGTTACTTATTGAATGATGATGTTCCTGTGAATTACGTCGTGTTGCATAACAGTCGAGATGCTACTCAACACAAACCCTGCGTAGTGTCTCAGTTACATATTTCAATATGATTCATTATCTGTGTCAACAGTGACGGAGGTTCAGGGCCTCAGCATTTGTTGTGCATATGATATGTGGGTGACTAAACTGCTGTCGATGGAGATTTGGGAGGGATAAGCAGGAGGGAAGAAGGACAAGAGGGAGACTCTGGCTCGTACTCCCAGCAGACTATTTAAAGCTGATGGCTCCAGTCCAGAATCAGAGGAGAGAACCAGTGATTGTTATTTTCATATGACTTTGGCTAGTGCTGGTGGAGGCTTCAGTTTTTCATTTCAACTCTGTTGCAAATCAGTAATTGAAGCGTATCGCTTTCATCTTCACTTATCTCCTCCGCTCATCTCCCTTTGGAGCGCTGCTTGTCTTCCCAGCGTTAGCGCACCTCGACATTGTTGGTTTCTCTATGATATATTGTCTCGGATTCTGCTACTTCAATGTGGCTCTGTGCTGATGTACACGGCAATTAAATTCAAACCCCAAAGAGGTAGAGCTCCGTCAGTCCCCCCCCCCCCCCCCCCCCCCCCCCCCCCCCCCCCCCCCCCCCCCGGACCCCCCCCCCCCCCCCCCCCCCCCCCCCCCTTTTTTTTCCCCCCCCCCTTTTTTTTT
>CAAKHC010006968.1:54051-98227 GCA_901007825.1 Macroramphosus scolopax
GGGGGGGGGGGGGGCAATAGAGGCGAGGCTGTATTGTGATGATTTCTCTATAGATGGATGAACAGTGTTGAAGGTGTTCTTTGTTGTATTCTGAAATAGGTCTTTCAGTTACTATGCCTGCCGAACAGCTTTGACCAGGCAGCCGTCAAAGTAGCAAAGTATTGTATCTTTATATTTTAATATCGTGTACGCTTTTGTTTTCAAGTAGGACCAGCTTTCTCACCCTCATTGACTTTCTACAGTTTGTCGGGAGGAACGTCGCTGCCCTGTGTTTCTTGTTTTCTTGATAATATATAAATACTACAGTTTATAGTTCTTCGGTCGGTTCCCCCATATGTGAAAACAGAAGTGTCGGGGAAGAAAAAGGCCGAGCTCAAGCGGGTTTTCTTTTTTCTCTTAAAGATGTAGTGGTTGGTTCTTTGAAGGAGGCCGCCTCCAGTAGGTGTCTGTGCAAAGCATTTTGTCTCTGTGTACCTGCTGATCGTCTGCTGGCCAAAAACCCACAGCTGCGTACTGCAAGTCACTTGCAGTTTTTGGCTCCAGTTTTTTGGCACGATACTCAGATTGTGGATTCTGGAAAGGAAGAGCGCTAAGCTCTTATTCCTCTTTTCTTTTACAAATGATTCCGTGTGTTGACAGTCTTTGGGCCCGAACAGGAGACGATAAGAGATTTATAAGAGCAAAGTAGCGAAACCTGCTTTCATTCCAATCCGATTCCTCCACATAAGCAACATGACATGAAATAACGAACATGCTACTTACGACACACTCAAGGTGCTCACGGACAAGCGAGTCTAACAGCCCATTTTATTCAGACTGATCAGCGTCCAGGCCGAGCTGCGACAAAATTAAATCATTCCGTTTGTTTTTTTTTTTGTTCCCTTAAAAACCAACCGCATCGAAACTCAAAGCCAGTGTTATCGTAAAGATTTACCTTTTTGCCAAGACTTTCAGTACGGGATGTTCATCCTCAAGTATCTTTCAGTCCGTGGTGTAAAAAGAGATACTGTAATGCCTTAATAGTACCATCGACATTAAAATTAACACCTCCGGGACGCGGAGCTCCACGAAATATGACTGCATTCGTTTGACGTATTACTGAATGTTCATGATCCATCTGCAGACGTATCTTTCAAATTAGCCATGTAATCAGTTCGAAAAGTAAAATTCCTCAACTCGTGGCTCTCACAGGTATTTTCAAATACGCCCGCTGTAACTGTTTGAAATGCAGGTGAACACGTCTCGGTTGTATTTGAACTAACAGCACCCCTCAGTATTCTCACTTGAACTTGAAACTGCAAACGAACAGAGAAATAGCCATCGCGGTTAAAAGACTTAAAGCACAAACACTGTTGTTCCTTTTTTTTTTTTCTGTTTCTGTTTTGTGGTGATTTGTTTTTCCAAGTCTGCTGAACTCTTTTTGTTTTTTTAACTCTTATCAGCTTGTTTTACAAAAATTATGAAAATACTGCACCATATGATCTTGTTTAAATGTTAAGGTATAATGAAAAATGGGTCAGAAGTATATTTATTCACTTCCTTTATGAAAACAATGTATAAAAACACATTTGAAAAACATGTAAAACTGGTTATGTGACATTTATTTGAATGAGGCACAGTGTGGCATAGTTTATAATGTCGTCCGGTTCATTTAGATGCCATAACTGTTGTTGATTTTGTTTGTCAGACGTTAAAAAGAACAATGTTTGCAATCAAATTACCTACTTTTTGAAACAGAGAGGGTGTGAACCAATATAACAGTATTATAGAACAGAATCAATGTGTGTATATGTGGAGAAAATAGGATACCTTTTGATCTTTAGAGCCAGTGTGTAGTCATAGTTTTCACACACTTGCGTGTTTGACGATGTGCAGAGTATGGTTGTGCTGCATGTCAAAGTTAACCTGTGTTCTTGAGGTGGCCATTTGCAGATATTAACTCTTTTTATGGATGGAACCAGTTGTCCAAACATTTGGTTCTCGACCTGGTCTAAAAATACACAGCTCCTACAGACCGCCAGGCTGCGTCTGTGATTTATTTGAATCACCTCTGCTGATATACTTAAACAACTGCTGTTCAGAGTCATAACGGTTATTGTGGCACATTGGTGACAGTCTGGAGTATTGTTGGTTTGCTTTTCTAAGCAGTGAAGACCTGCTAGTATTCCATATGAAATGTACTGGATGTTGAATATTTTGGAAAATGGTATTAACAATTCCCTTTTATCAAATTATTTGCAATAAAAGTCTTCATGTTACAATACTTAAACTCACATCTGGGTTAATGAGCACTGCGCACGGTTTTTGTCATGATCACCGGGACTATTTCTGCAGGTTGAGGCATCTATCATTCTGTTTGTACGTTGAGTTATTGAATCATCTTAATTGTGCAGTATCATGCATATTTGATCCTCCTCCCCTCTGCCCTCGAACAGCGTATAAATCCTCCTGAGCCCAGATGGCCAGATGCCACAGTACATAGGATTATCCAGGGTTTGCACTGCATAGTCATTATTGACTGCAGTGTGTTGTTCAGTATATCTGTTCTGAGCATATTTACAAACGTTAAAACACTATTCATTCCGTCCCATAATTCATTTACGGGTAGATCGTCCTGTACCTTTTTTCTCCGACAGCGCAGGGCTTTTGAGAATCATATGACCTGAATACGCTCCGTGCCGAAACACCCGCGGTTCTGACCCACCCCGTTGAAAGTTCAATTGAAATAGTCGTGTTGATTTACAAGCTGAAAAGAGGCCACGCCGTCCACCTGCAGGGATCACTGCCTCACCTCGCGCTCCCTGCTGACAATGCTTGGGGGGGAGAAAAAAAAAAAAACTCCAATTTTAGATCGGAGATAAGAGGATTTTAAATATTCAAGCTCGTGCGTAATACAGCCACAGTCCTCACCTTGAATTTTTAAACTGCCCATTTCATTTCACCCTCCCCGGCTCACGTCTGTGTATCATACTGTTCAGTTTGACTGCATTTATTACCGGTAAACATTTGTTGTATTACGGAACAACCGCTGTTCACAGGGGGGGAAGTACTACTGGATGTGCCTTCAAAGTATTTTGACATTTGAACACCAGAAATCTCTATTTCTTCTACCCACGATAAAACTCCTGTACGCAGCCTGTTGAGTGTTAACCTACGGTGACGACCTCGAGGTTGAAGGCCTTCGCGAGGCGCGTGCTTTTGCAGAACTTTAAGACATCAGAGTGATGATTTCTAACCTCATTATTTGATCCTATCAGGCAATTTTTGGGAAATTCAGTCTTAATCAGCACATGAATTATTTCATTGTGGCCGAACTGGTGTGTTGTGAGGTCACGGTGACCTTTGACCTCCAAATTGATTTGAAATCCAATCTATGTAATCTAATCGGCTCATCTTTCATTACAAGTGGACGTTTGTGCCTAATTTGCAGAATCTCCCTCAAACCATTACTGAGAAATTGTGTTCACGAGGATGTCATGTATGTACGGACGGACGGATGGACAGGCAGCCCAAAACATAATTATAACTTATTCAAACGTTCATGTGGTCGCATAAGAAAAAAAAGAATTATTTTAATAACAGTTATTCTGACGCATGTAATCCCCAAAATAGCAAAGAGTGCAAATACCATTTTTATTAATCACAGGTAAATGTCATGATTCAAATAAATATGATTAGTTAGGTGTCAATGTAATTTACCTTCTGGGGAAAATAGAAGGTTTATCTTGATCATTAATAATCCTGGATATTAACAGGAACTGCTTACTTTTTTTTTTGTTTTTCACTCTATTTCACTCATTTGAAATGTTTATTCATCTCTCCTGTGATTGACGTCCTGTACCTGACACGTTCTCAGAATTTCCAGCAGCAGTAAAAAAAAAAAACAAACAACAGAAACACACACTTCCTGGAAACAAACAGCCTGAATTGTTTTGCAGATATTGTGAGACCGTGGATGTCAGTGCAGGAAACATCATAGCAGACTCACAAAGTGCTGTTGTGACACCCCGCGACAGCGAGTCGCTGCACCAATCGGAGCACATATACTGTGGTTCTCTTAAGAGCTGACGTAGGGAAGTGAGATGGGATATCAGGAGTGGCATTTACAGTCTTGAAGGACAGGTGTTCATTATGCGTTTGCAACTAATATTATCAATGTTTCAAGCAAACAGGCAGTTCGTATCCTGCAGCGTATACTGATGTAGGTGGAGATGGTGGTGATGGTGTCAAATGGCTGTTTGGCTCTTAACAAAGGCGTCCATGGCCGCGAGAACCGAGCGGAGGCTGGAGGAGTTGTGAGCGAGGGATTCCTTCTGACCCCGCGGTTAATGAAAACCCTTCCTGTGCCTTTGTCAGTTTTAGCGGGGAGATTGTGTCATGCTACACGCTGGAGCCGCTGCGAGCCTCCTGCAGTCGCAAACCACTTCCCTGAGCAGCATACTGAGTTGTCAGTATCAAAAAAAAAAAGAGAAAAAACTGTGTTTCTTGAGTGCTAGCATTCAGTCGGTAGATATGTTTGTTGCACAGCAGGCAAAAGCTATACCTCCTGTCAAAAAACCCAGGCGGGGAGGGAAAACAAACTGGATTTCTTCCCCCTATAACCAGTCTGTGGGCAAGTTGGATTCAGTTCTAAATGGAGAAAAAAGGAAAAAGGAAATCTTTTCACTCAAACATTTCAATTGGTTCAAAAGCAGTGATTTCTGGCTGGCGTGAACCTCTATTTTCTTTGGAACCCCTGTGACGGTGTGGCAGCTGTCATTGTAAGCTATTTTAAAGAGGATGCATCAAGTATTTGTCAACCTTTCCCTTCATTATTTTCCACTGAACTGGAAAATAAGTTGCCAGCCAAACGATGCACAGCCTAAGATAATGCCCGGGCTTTTAGAGCATGCAATCAGAGCCAGGTCTCCATGGCGCCGTGACCGAATCACACGCGTGTTTCTAAGTGAAGCTCCAATCGTCGGCTCCGTGAACACTTGAACCGGTTGCCATATAGAGAGAATCATCATCATTTGACTGACAGTAAATGTAAGCGGGTTTCATTTGTTTGCATGCCTCAAAGGGCAGATTACACATCGTTTTATATTCTCTGAATGGCACCGGTTCCTTGTAGCACCAGGTGATCATATGCATCATATCCCACCGAGCGCTTTGTTTAAACGGCTTCTAGTGTCTCCGTACGAGTCGCAGCGTTTTCTTCTGTTTGCTTCTGTGAATTGAATCGATTTACATATGCGGCTTCTGTTTACAAAAAAAAAGAAACGGGGAACGGACGTTTCTTATTTTGGCGGGATCACCCTTTTTCTGTATGAACTCTTTTGTTTGTGTTTTGTCTTAATTGAATCTTGAAGTCGTCGTGCTGAAAAAACTATGAGAGCTGTGGAATGGAAATGTTTACTTAAATGTGTATGAAGGTCATTTAGTCACCAGGGATATACAGTAGTTATAGGTTACAAATCACTGGAATGATATATATGGCTTAAGTCGCATTGATATATCTCTATATATAGATATATATAAATATATTGATATTTGTCCAGAAATAAGAAAATCATTACATTGTGAATAGCACGTATGCAAGTCCATCTTCATCCTGTTTGATGTAATTTTGTAGCAGTGGTTTGATACTAATAAATGGCAATCGATGATGGAAATTGTAAACTGTGTTGTGTTGGACTAATGTGACTCTTGCAGCGGCGCCGTTGGATTCTCAGAACGACGACGACTCACGTGTGTTCCGGAGAAACAGAGTCGGCTGAACGTAGAGTCACTCAGTAGTCACGCTGGAATAGAATAATTTATTCATAACAACATGTTACGTTCTAAAAATACCCAAGTCATCCATTTCGTGAGCGGATAATATTCCTGCATGTGGCAAAACAAGAGTTTCTTGTGTAGTAATAACTGTCATCATTACTTATTCAACATATGTAGGACAGCTACGTGTTAGCAGCGGGGACGTTTGTCTGTTCTCCATCTTTAAAAGCTGATTCTTGATTTAAAACATTGTACTTTGACGAACAGTTTAAATATCGTTATGATGGCCTGCTGATTTTGGGAGAATGAAGACTCTTTTATTCATGTTCCTGGTGTCATGATCTCCCACTTGTTTGCTGATGCTGCATTCAGGTACTAGAAGCTAGCTCGGAAATCTCACTACTTACTAACAAGAAAAGAAAACAAGACCCTTCTAATTCTAGCTACTCATTGCAGATGTTCTCACTCATGGTAATAAGATGAAGGATGTCACAGTACCTCGTGTTTCACTTCCCATCTGTCTCGTCCTCAACATCACGTTTCACTTCCAGTCCTGTTACAATAGTGCGATACTCTCCCCGTCTCATACCAACAGATTTGAACGTGCCAGCGTCCTGCAGCAGCTGCTGCTCAACAACACTCCATAATGTTCCTTTAAAGACCCTGACATCCAATAATAGTTGCAAATCATGCACAGGCTTTGTTCAACAGAGGCACTTTTTTTCCATCGCTTCTTTCATTTGTGGAACAGAGACAGAAGGAAAGAAGAATGTGTGCGTCATAAGAAAACAGACACTATTTCTAGTTTGTTGTGATGTGTAATTCTGAGAAATATCAAACCACCGCTGTCTTATGAGATCCAACAAAAAGCAATACTTTGCTTTCCAAGATGATCATTACTTCAGAGTGGCGAATGAAGGCAGCAGCCACGGCTTCAACACTGGGGTGGAGCACATTAGAGCAGGGACACCTGACCCCAGCCTGTCGGTTGTGACGGGGTCGGACAGGAATTCTTTAAATGACATCCGGGTTCGGGTCAGGCTAGGTCATGTCGGCTGGACGGTGGTGCTTCTAGTTATCCTTTCTGAAAATGTGGTGTGAAAATAAATACAAATGCCAGACATTACTGTTAGTGTTAGTCTCTCTCTCTCTCTCTCTGTAATATTTACATGACAACAAACAGCACGATGCTGACGCAACACAGGATATTTTAGGCGGTAAGTGTTCATGTATTAAGCAGCAGGGAACATGTGAGCAGAGCATGTAAGTATGTGGAGGACGAAGGTTGCGTTGGATACGGTGCGTGTTGCATCGAGAGGAAAACGGCGACAACAAGTTACATGCTCACAATTCTCGATTCATTTTCCCTTTGACAGGCGGATTTTAAACCACGATGTCTCCAAACTTAGTTTTTTTTACTTACATCTAACCAGACTTAGACGGGCGATATAATTCATTTCTGTAATGACGAGCCACTGAAAACAATGTCGTGTATTGGGCGACTTGCCGAGTGGGAATTGTGTGATTCTTCCGGCTGACCTGGATGAATTATTCCACCGTGACAGTATCGTCCAATCCCCAACAAGCCACTCACACCGTCTGGAGAGTTTGATATGCTGATGAATAGTTAAATCCAGAGTCTGAGTTATTGACTGGAACCAAAATGTGAAGACAAAATTCCACTGGGACGAGAGTTGAGTGGAAGCTGCTCTCCACCCTAATTGCCCCCCACCTACCTCCCCCGTTCTTTCTTGGCAGCCTTGAATTGAGTGTTACCGAGCAGAGATGAACCCTACAGCACACTTTAAGTGGTCCAATAATTAAAGCCCATGGAGATTGTCGAGATAACACACCAACCAACAATAATCTGCATAAATTCAGGAGAGTTAAAAAACAGCTCTGGTCACATGACTTAATTACAAATCAGATTTTTTTTTATACCCCCTCACCTGAAGAGACGAGGCAAAGTGCAGCCTCTATGACTCTGGAGAGAATATGCAAATGTGAGGAGATGGGTTTGATGATCCAGAACTACTCTGCTCCGAGATGGAACAATAAGTTACAGCAGTCGGAAAGAGGAAGAATTCGCTAAGTATTTGTAAAACGAAACGTCAAAATAATGAGACTTGTGTGTCAGTTGGATCCCCGCTGCAAAGACGGCAATTAGGACGACTATAACAAGCTGGGCGGCCGCTCGGTTCACATTAGGCACTCAGATCTTGTCATTGACGTGACAACAAGGAACAAATCGGTGCTGCTAAGCATTTCTCTCTAAATGTCTTTGCCGATAACATTCTTATTAAGCACTTCAGATCCGAGACACTGAGGGTCAGATGTGCCGGCGTTGGAGCGCGAAGCAGCAACAAGGGGAAGAATCAGCTGCAGACATGTGTGGCCTGTCCGTACACACCAGGCCACTGCGTGAGGAAAGTAAGTAACATGTGAGTACATCGGCTTGCAGTGAGCCAGCAGTTGTGTGACTACACATCCAGCAAATGCTGGAGTGGGAATCAATATAATTATGAATATTACGGAGAAAAATCACTGACACTGAATGTATCCGCTAAAAGCCCCCTGACAACATGTTTTATTTGCTTTCTCTACAACATCAGCACTTGCAATACATTATCTGCTGGCAGCTAAAACTTCTGTTTTTAGGGAATCAGCACTTAAAGAAGTTACGTCCTGGAAACGACTGGAGTCTTTCAGATTGCATGACATCACATGTTGGTTATTAACATGTAATAATGATAAGCATTCGTGTGCTCATCATGTGTCTGTGATAGCTATTCAACGCTGTGCTGCCTGAAAGTCATCCCACCAAAGTGTAGACATATTGCACTGCTATAATCCCATAATAAACACGCAATCAGTTCACACATTCGCAATTTCATCAAGATGTAGTAAAATTCAAACACGCAGAGTCAGGGTGGCTTACATAACCATAAAGTGAGCCTGGATGGCACTGCCATCAAAAGTGCGCCTGCAGCTGCCTTCCCGAGATGAAAAACAAATGAAACACTTTGAGGCTGAGCTGATTCCCCTCCCATCCTGCAACTCCATCTGTCACTCCCAGCGACTTATTCTGAGCAAGAGTGCTTTCCACCATGACCTCCATCACACAGCACAAGATGAACGAGGTGGGTACGGTCTCTGTCCTCAGTCTTCTCCGTGCCAAGGAAGCAGGGGCACCGAAGCATCGAGAACACCTGCAAACTGAGAGTAATGAGGCAGCAGGCCGCGCCGCCGCCCATCCTCCCTGCACTAATCAATCCTGCTAGCCATTAAGGAAACCAAGGAGAACTGCAGCTGGTTAGAGAGAGCGGTGGCATCCTACCCTGTGAAACGTCTGTCTGCTTCAGGAAAGTGGTCATCTGTAGCTTTTACAAAGCGACGACTAGTTTTTTACAGCTTCACCCAAACTCATATCTAACTTTTTGATTTCCTTTTTGTCTGAAATTGCATTGCTGACCCCATTTCTGACTGTCACATCTGGAATCCACCACTACTTCACTCTTCTTCTTGTGTCCAACAAACCACTGTTGCAGCCAAAAGACCACAAGAACTACAAGTTCTACAACCACAAGTAAAATTGAGAAAACTGATGTATTTTACATCACCTGCAACACTTTCCTGAAGCTGTTGATGGATCACCAAATGAAGTCTTTCTAGTAAGTTCTTACATTCAGGCTTAGGTTTGGTTCTCAAACACATCCGGGAAGATCATTTTTCTATGAACACCCTGCGGCAGTGATTTTCATCTTAAAAACATAAACGGCCCCCTCAAAAAAAAGATGTTTTCATTCCCACTGAAACGTCTCTCTATTCCATTCCTTCAATCTCCAAGTCTCCTTTGCATTTCCATTCTCCACCTGCCAGCCTCCAAGACGGCAGCCAGGAAGGCACTGCAAGAGACACACTGTCACACTGTATATTCCAAAAAAAAAAACATGGCACTGTGTCATTACAAAACCTGTCTCAGAGCAATCACATTCAAAGAGCATTTTTCAGGAGCTCCCTCCCCAGCACAACTGGTAAGCATGGCTAATGGAAATTTAATCAGCATCGGGAGAGGACAGCGGGCATAATGCAACAGATGATAAATAGAAGAAAGATGCAAATGGTATTTATTTTAGACAGGCCGCGCTGACAAGCCTGATAATGTCTCCTCATGCATTTCTCGCTGAAGCCTCCTTTTGATGGGTGAGAAACCTTATGCACCATATTTCACAGCCCATCATTTATGGAGAAATTGTGTTATTCATAGAAATGTTTTCATTTTTCCTCGTTTGTCTTGCGGTGCCTGAGCACCGCGGAAGTAGGTCTGAATTAATATAGAGCGATGTGTATTGCTGCAGTCATGATTAACCAGCGGCACTCCAAGTCTACATCCTCCAAGAGGAATTACTTCCTGGTTTGCTGAACTTTATCTTCACCAAGTGCAACGATTGAACTATTGGAAGACATGGAACAGGGCAGATCTGCCGCCAAATCTAACAACTTTAGCAATTATAAGAGAAGAAAAGAAATTTTCCAAAAGCCCCGACACCGAGAGGGCCAACCTCTCTCGGCGCCTAGCTACTGCAGCGAGGGTCCGAACCGCTCAGCGCGACAGCTGACAGGAAGAGCTGCTGCGTCAGAAAGAAATTCTACTGCATATAACTTTACCTCTGAGGGAGGTCAGTAAATGTGTTAGCCAGTCCACACACTACCGTGATGAGAATGTTAAAGGTTGATTCATAGAGATAAAAAGAGATTCTCTGCCTCTGCTTAAGACGTGTTATTTTCACCTCCTCCTTCATTTAAGCCACATCAAAGTCCGTCCGTATTAATTAGCCTACAGGTTTACTACATCAGTCATTTCTTTGAACGGTGTTTTTTTTCCCTTCACATTCAAATTTGACACAATGTCAAGTACTTGGCTCGGGATCGCTGCAAGTCTTTAGCGAGCGGACGTTCTCTTTATTCTATAACGTGAGACGAAAAGCTTTCTACATTCAAACTTATCAGATGAAGGTGTTTCCAATCACGAAGGTGCAGCACGTATATATACGAAGCTGTTAAGGTAGCTGCAGGACTGTTGCCCGCATACAAGTGTGGCCGTGTTTGTTTGCTTGTTATGCCTGTCCTTCCTTTAACTTTTTTCCCGAATCCTACTTGAGTCTGGCTGATATATTGCTGTCAGTACAGCAATAAAGAGCAGCATCCCCACAGAGGCATTGCAAATCAAGCCTTGTTTTGGTCCTCGACAGCTCGTGTTTGGACTTCGCTGAATAGCTTCAGAACAAGCCGACGCTGCCACGCGTCTCCGTGAACCGGAGGGCCATGGGGAGGGGGTGCACAGCATGCACCCACCACCTATGTTTTACATATTATGATACAAAACCGAAAAACAGACGCTAAATCTTGATGAATCTCAAAGGCGTTGAATATATACTGCAGTGTAGTCGGTTGGACGCCTTCACATGCCAGACATGGAAGAAAGGGGAAGTATTTATGTTGCACCGTCTTCCAGCTCGATGCTGCTGCTGCAGACGATTTTGACATCGATGTATAATAAATATAATGAAACCGCTCTCTCGCTGTGGCGCAGAGACGAGCTCGTTTTTCAGCGAGCAATCAGATCCCCAAATGAAGACGAGCTAAGAGGAATCTACTGAGCGTATTGGTCGGGGAGCAAATAAAAACAGAGATGAGGCTTGCAGCACGATGTCCTGCTGAGATAACACACGTTTCCCTGTCAAGATTCTTTTTTTTTCTTTTCTTTCATAACAGCAAAGTGACAAAATGAGAAAAAAAAAACAAAAAAACAGGAGACCATATTTCAGAAGACAATCCTATCGTTCATCCATCAAACCTGCCCCACATACTGAAGGATTTTTATTTAGATTTTTATTTTGGTGTCGTACTTTGAATGCATTCATGATAGGTGTCAGGAAACGAGGCTTCATGATGGTTATAATTCTGTTTGTTGGATGATTAGGAGGATTTCAAAAGGGGAACGTTGAGCGTCTGCATGAGTTGATTAGAGATCCATTTATTTTTATTATTGTGGCCTCTGTATCATGAACGTATCGTATTGTGAGGTCGGGGTCCCGTCAGTCTCGTCACCTACTACCACACTGCTCCTGAGGAGTCACATTAGCACCACAGATGCACCAGAGGGCAGTGCCCATATTCACAGAACCTGGAGTTATGGTAAGTAACTAACTCTCCTCCCTCCAGAGCTCTTCAACCAGCAATAGTGAGTCAGAACTATACTGATGAAGATGATCCAGTGGCAAACACTGGGGTGGTCAAATCTCCAACAATCCCCCAACCTTGTTCGGAAGTGTTGTGGATAAATGAAAGAAAGTTTTACTTTAAATTTCTACTTATCTGATTGGAAAACAACCTCATCAGCCCTGTAATGAAACCAGACCAACAGCTCTGCACCAAGAGAGGAGTCGGATGCTGAGGTCTCAAGCAGAGTCAATTTTCTCCTGATTTGTCAGGAGACTTTCTGTGCACATGTTGACGTCTCCTTTTAGAGTGATGAGGACCTGCCGTGAGTCTCCTGAAGGGGACCGTCTCTGCGAGGGAGCAGCAGCCCGGACCAGCCACCCTCAATACGACCTTGTATATTTGGACAAAGCTTGTGATCCATCATTAGTGTTGGAACGTGAATCAACATTCTCGTGCTGAGAAATTCCTCATGTCTTCCAATAGGGGCTGACAGCTCAGCTTTCTGGTAATATGCTGCCCCCTGTTGGTTTGGAGTGTGGGATTTGAAACTACATACTGTACATAGCATTTAACCAATCACTTTACATTGAATAAGCCTGTGTGAATTGAACATTATTGATCATCTGTTTCCATCCATAGATTGATATATTGGATACATCTTGCCTGGATGAAGTTCCCCTGGTGCTGCAGTTCCTCTTCCATCTCTCAGTTAACCATATAAACATGTGCTTTATTTTCTTTTTTTAAACCCTCGTGTTTTTCAAAGACACGGACCCACATGATCTCTTGTGTCTCTCTTCGCCGAATCAAAATGCTTTTCTCAAAATGTTAACGGGTATTTTGTGGGCAGCATCTGATCCTGTGGGCTGAAACGTTCCCTGCTACCGCTACAGAGGCAGAACAATCACACGTGGGAATAGTGTGTCCTACCCATCTGTCGTTTCCATCTAAGAATTTGGCCCGTGCTCCCTTAGGAGGAACTTCAAGAGAAAAACAAGACGATTAGAGAAGCAACCCACAATACAAAATGACTCACCGTGCCGTTTACCTCCAGACATGAGCTTTCCTAGCAGCTGAAACTCTCCTCCGTCTAAAGCTGGCATTGTCACAGAACTTGACATTTCCAAGCAATTACAGGTGTTTCTCATTATAGGACTTCTGAACTGAGGCTACTTTCTCTTGATGCTGGCAGGTGTTTAAAGATAAAGGATCATTTAATTACTTTGTCACTTTCATGTAAGGCCTGCGTGAATATGCCGGAATTCAAATTCCCACGTGGACATATGGATAGTTGGAGTGTGAGCGGCGGCGCCGGAATCACACGCGTCTCCAAACACCGGGAGCTGCTTTCAACAGCCATCTTGCCTGGTGCAGATTAGACATGGGGAATTACAGATCAACCTATCTCCACTCCGATCTCTGTTCAGGCAACATATTGCCGCAGTTCATGTTTTGATCTATCTTCTTAAGATGGACCGATAACAACAAGTAACGCTTGAAACGGAAGATGCATGGGCTCTTTGGCTGCCCCGAGAGCAGCTCCTGATGTTCATATCTCCAGCATCGCCACATCAAGTGTCTTTGCTGAAATGTCTCTGATATGACAGGTGATAATTTACAATGGCAGCCGCAGGCTGCAGGACAGAGCGCTGATACAATATCCATCCATTAGATCTGTGTGCATTCCTTTATGGCACAGATAAGTAACAGGATGTTGTTTTTAGCGATGTCTCGGTTGATGGCGTATGTCTCATCTCCGCGTGACAACCCCGCTATGAGCAAGCACGTCATTGACATGTGTCTTCTTGGGCCGCCCGTGTCTCCTTGAACCGAGGATGAATGACTCTGTCCATCCGAGAGACAATATAAATGATTTATACCACCCAAACGTCCTCTCTGTGATTCATGAGTTGATGCATGTATTGCTGTGCTGGAATTAAATGCATAAACAGCTGAGCTAATGCGGTCAGACGAGGTCGCGACTCAGCGGGAGGGCATCAGTGTTTGCACCTGCAACATGGTGGCGTCTCTGTCGCCGGTGGCTGGTGGAGTCGGCGAGTCGGCCGTATCGTCGCGATCCCGCTGTCAACTTTTATAACACAAACACTACTTGAAATCTTTGTTTCACAAATGGTCATTTGCATACAGAAACGGTTCGGGTTGATATCTTCCAGTCATTAGGGCGGCGCCGTAAGACGCAAACAAAAACTGACAAAGCAGCAAATATTATGTCAGTTGTGGTCATGTTGTTTATTTGCCATGAAATAGAAAGAAAAAACAAAAAAGGTTTGTGTTAAGGGTAGATTGCAGATGTCAGAGCCGTTGTAAAATAGAGATACGTATTTAGCAGTCGGGGGGCAAAAACACATTTACAGCTTCGCATGCTGGTGTTAATGTGAAATAAAACACAACGTCAGGGTCAACTCAATTAGCCTTCATTGCTTTTTCCAAATTGGAAACCTATTTACAGTCGTTTTTTTCCGATACTCTGAAATCAGTCTGCTGCGGAGAGTTTCTAATGTGGTCGTCGGCGGCAGGGCTTTTATATTTCTTAATCACAATATAATTGATGGCTAATCTTTCACAACAGGCAGGAGAGTTGCTGTTAGTGGTGCAGTAGCACGAGGAAGAAGAAGAAGAAGAAGGAGAAGTAAAAAGTTGACTATGCTTGAGCAGCTGGAGTTATTATTTAATTAGACCTCCGGATGCACCGTGTGCTGCTCTGATTTGGGCACTCAGCTATCAGTCTGGAAAATCACAGAGATTGTGTTTACATGGTAATCATTATTCAGAGTGCACGGGTCATGATCAGGAGAATTAATCTAATTACAGACACCATTATTTTATTATCGGGTAAATTGGCTGTCTTAACAAATTCTCCATGAGGTTGTAAATGTTGAATATGCAAAAGTCTCGAATTAAAACTACTTCTTCAGTCATGCCTGCATGTACTTGGGGGAAGGACGGTAAGAGATTAAGGTTACAGCATAAAGAGAGAACACCTCTCTTTCTTAATTAGAGTTTCCTTCATATAATTGCACATTTGTTCATTTACATAGACGCATTGTTTTCTGTGAGTGGTCATGAGGTCAGCGGTGGTTCGGTCGATGAAGATAATAATAAATGACGAGCGCCGTCTCGTCTACTAGGTGCAGTTAGCCCGTCCAAAGTATTTTAACGGCAGTGAAGACAAGACGATGAAGAATTAATAACATCTGAAGTGGGGTCGGTAAACTTTCACCAGCTGTAAATTATGCAAGCGACACTTTCACTTGCACTTTGCTCTTCATCGGGTCCCAGCTGAGAAACAACTTTGAGTTTGTGTCTGTCGACTCCGGCTAAACCTTTAAACGGTGAGTTCTGGACGAAGAAACGGCCGGGCATCATGTGTGTTACACATTCTGCTTTAGGATCCTGACAAGGCGAAATCAGGGCATCATCCTTCACATGAAGGTCTTTGCCGTATGATTAAAGCTTTAATATTTCCTTAACATCATTGATACAAACACCGTGCAACATGCATGTGTTTATAATAACAACTGGATGAAGGATGAAGCAGCGAATTGTCGAACGTCTCCAACCTTTTAATAAAGTACGACGCCGTACTTCCTGTGATGAAAACTCATTTTCTGCAAGTTTTTTTTTTAGCTCGGCTGAACTTCTCCAGTCGCAGCCGCTCACAGTAAATGTTTACAGCCCATTTCGCCGTGATGGGAACATTCATAAGAACCTTCTTATAAGTGGGAAATTAACATGCGGAACCACAACCACTGGATAAACACTTTTATAGAGTTATAATGAATCCTCTGATAGCCGGACAATTAAACGGACAGTTACCACTGCGTTTGTTGTTGCTTTCCCGGCTTCCCTCTTTGTGTTATCCCTTTTTGTTTTGTTAATTCACAGCCGGTGGAGCCGGCGACTCGATAATGATTTCAGGGTGCTTTTTTTTTTTGTTCGAATAAATGACGACCTCCTGGCCTCACCTCAGCTTCCCCACAGCACCTTGACATAATAAGCAGTTAATCGCACCTTAACACTATCATTCGCGCTCCTGTAATGTATTTTAACCCCAGGATGAGCTGACCTGGACAACCTGGCAGAAAGCTGCTGACTGCCGCATTTGATAATTGCTTCAGCTTCGGCCGGTATAAGAGGAAAATGATTATGCTTGTAGGGATGATTGAAAATAATAATAATGCACATACAAATGAACAAACAAGCCTGTTATTTCGCCCTGTCGTCCTGTTATTTGGCCACACGTGTTTCTAATGTTTTCATGTGATGCAACAAGCAGTCTGCTGCCAAATGTGTCGCAATGGCAGCATTTCAAAGGTCATATAGATCTCTGTGTTTATTGTTTTTACTTTTATGCCCACGTATTTGATTGGACAGGCCGTTCCCATCCTAGGTTGTGATTGGAGAGGAAGGATCAGCTACTGACAAACCAGCATACCTCACACCACTTCCTGATCTACTGTGGAGCCGGTAAACAATAAGAATAAGTTGTGCATAATGGTTTGCTGTGTTGTTGCTGATACAAGCGACAGCAGAATCAATGCAGCCTAATGAAAGAGGCAAACGGTGTAATTGATGTTTGACAGAAATGGAAATGTATCAATGGTCCATCACCTTATTCCCCTTTAGTAAGCACACAGTCAATGTCATGATTATCCACGAGAATAAATTACATATTCATAGATTTTTGTTTGAAGCAGAAGATACGATTTCAACGAGCCGTGTGGACATTTAGTGGTAAAACTACATCTGACAAGAGTGAATATTCAAACCAGAGCTTCCTTCTTTATGTAGAAAAGCCTTTCTGGAGGGGATCTTCACTGTAAGTCACTACAATTGCTGCAGCAGCTGTATCACCGGGTGTTATATCGGACAATACGGCAAAAACTCTGGATCGCGATCAAGAACAATGTTTAAGAAATGAAGGAAGCTGTTGTACAACATGTTGAGGTTTCCCTTTCGGCGGTTTAAAGCTTTGTATTTCGGTACTCCGAGATGCACCCTCATGAATTGTTAATTGCTTTGAGACGTTTGTCGCCCTGGGCGGCTTGGACGGTTAACCACACCTGTCACCACAGAGCCTGTTTATATAGTGTCAGTGAACCGGTGCCGCTCTTTTATCTGACGCTGCTTTTAAAACAGACTTAAGTGGGACAGGAAGTGTAATTACACCTATTCAAGGGTCTTTCACTGACTGCTTCCTGCGGTATTATTAGGCAGCTTAAACGGCAGGTTAATGTTAGGGAGATGTAAACGGTCATCACAGACCTGTTCTCCTCCACGAAGACACACCCACCCACTGACTCCGCCTCCACACTCTCTGCCTCTCTACTTACACAACAATCGACCTGCAGTGGCACTGAGTTATGAATTGAGAGAATCATCCAATGTTTCCGTAATTCATAGAGATACAGGATTGCGCTTTGCACCAATTTAAATACAGATCCTCTTTGAATGATCCAAATTGTCGGAATAATTGCACGCTGTTTGCACGGGATGATGTCGCCTCCATTCTCCTCTAACTGCCCCTATTGTATGATTCGACGCGTGCGAAGACGAGCCGAGCTGAAGGTGCCGTCACACTGTAATAAAAGGTCCCGTGTGGACACGCGGAGGGCAGATACCTCTGCCTGGCGAGATTGGTGTAATCACGGTATTCAGAGAATCACAATAGAGCAACAATAGAATCACCCACGTGCAGCAATAGATGTGATAAAAGTCCAGCTCTTCAATTTTCTAGGACAAAGCATTGATTTGTGCCGTGTTCCATAGAGGGTGAATGTGACTTATGTGACGAGACGTTACTTGAATAGAATCATGGGTATTGTAGTTCAAACAAAGTCATGCTTTGTCCGTCCCTTAAGTACAGTATATGTGTTTTTTGGGGGGGTTTCAGTCAGACTATTAAATCTCCTTATAAATAAGTTTTTACAATAAATGTACAATCGCACCACTTGAAAGGCAGTTGAAGGGCGTGATTGAGGGGTCGTTTCTTTCTCTCGTGGCACTGGAACCGAGCAGAATGAAATGAGATTGTCATGTTATGGTGACAGCTTGTGCATCTCAGTGTGGTGCGATGCGGCCAGTGGACGATGTGTTGGACTTGAGTGACAGGAGGAGATCCGCGCGTGCAGGAGCGGCGCTGGGAGCGATGTCACATCTGTACGTCCCGCTGCACACCGGTGCATGATGAACACACGAAAAAACACAATCATGAAATGTGAATTTGCATTAATTCTAATATGAGAATACGTAAAATGATGTATGATATAACGTTGATTTAAGATTTCCAGATGCACTGAATAGCGCCACAAAGGTTCCTCTACCACACAGTAGTTGTCATCCGATGGCTTGCAGCTAACAGCATTGTTGGAAATGTCAAAAACGTTGTAATTGTTTTTCTCCCTTAAAAGAAATGCGATGTCCTTTGGTAATAAAAGACAAAGCGTCTGAGATACACCCGCTCTTGAGTGGGCAGTAGCCTTTGGCCATTCATTTAAAATGTGTTGCTATCAAAGAAGAAAAATAACTGACACAAAGTGACTGCGTGGTGGAGCTTCGTCAAATCCAGGGATTGCTTTACCCTCACTGAGATCCCTCCTATGAATAATTAATAACTCTCAAGAGGACAAAAAGTAAAGATGTAAACTACGGTTCCCGTCTCGTATTTGTTTCCCCGTGAGCAAGCGGCACGTCGTAAGCTGTCACATCTGCAAACATTTCGTCACGTAACTCTTTTGGTACTTTAATATTCTTTTTTTTCCCTGTGTACCTTCTTTTAAATCCTTCAAATATGAGACACCAAACGAATACCGAAAAAGCAAGTTAAGTGGGTGAAGAGGAAGTAAACCAACCTAGTATAATAGGTTTTCTTGAAGAGCCGCCGCAGCTGTTGTGAGAGAACGCTGCAGTTGTACGAAGCAAAATGTTGTCAGGGGGAAACTCAATAAAATGTTCCGTGCGAGCCGAAAAAAAAAGGTAGAAAGGACTTTTTGGGACAAGTGTGACTATTAAAGTGGAAAATGGACAGTTACACAACGACTGACAAAACACACAATGGATAATATCCATGTTGCCCGGTGAGGAAGTCGACACAAAAACACATACTGGGAATATTTCTAATGAAAGGACGTATTAGTCCAGGTTGGCTATCAGGTGAAGTGGGTTGCCTGGACTCCTTAATGATGTTTTGACTATAGGAAACGAGGCAGTCAACCACCACAGAAGACTGTTATGTTACTCAAGCAGGCGATGGCAGAAAAAGGAGGAAGCAGAGCCGAGCGGAGAAAAGCCCTGCAAGGGGAAAAATCAACAAAATGTATTCATGCAAGGGGCCGATAGATTAGTCAGTGATAGAAATAAAACATGCAAACCAGCTAACCTTTCTAATGCGCCGTCATCGTCGCCTGTCAAAAGCTACACGGACTCAATTTGTCCTGCGCTTTCCAAAAATTAAAGTTAAATTTTCATCTAATTTAACATCCAGCTCCCCAGCATTACTGTTGTTTGAATAACTCATAACACATGTGACAATGAAGAACTCATATATCTGCACACGGAAGAACTCATGTTAGGAAAACGGATCAAACTTCTGCTGTCGTCTAATTTCTAAAGGCGGTTTCACACCCATGTTTCTCACGACCTGCAATCCTGAACCCCCTTTCGCTTCACAACTTACCAAATACTAAAATAAACAGCCAAATATATCCATTCATATGACGCTTATTTGTTTAATTGGTCATTTGTTTGTGAGTGACAAAGTGTTGTCGACTAATCTAGGAGTGTAATTACAGCAGATTTCTTCGCGCTAATGTTTGTGTTGATTAAAGGGCTTCCTGTTTTAACTTATTGTGCTCAGTTCTATAATTACTTGGAGCGAGTGGTTGACTGTGTTATAATAGAACATTAAGACTCTATGTTTGATGGGCGGTGTAAACTGATTCTGATATTGTACCGTTGCTTTTTGAGTAGGGGGAATACTCAAATTAAATCTTTATAACTAACACTGTCCCGGTCGGGGACCCACAGACCCTCTAAGTAAGTGCCCTTACCACGGCAACATTTCGGTCTCCTGTAAAATCAGAAGACAGTCAAAACGTACCCCGAACATGCTGTCAGGTGAAACGAATCATCCGTATACATCTCTTACGAAAAGGACACAATGGATCCTGAATGAAAAGATTGTGGTGAAACAGTATTGTTTGGTGTGACAGGATAAAAAATCATCCTGTCCCACTGGCCTGGTAATCCTCAGGCGGATAATTAAAAAGTATGTGCCACAGCCGAAATGAAAAAAGATTCAAATATATAAATAAAAGAGGAGAAGAGAAGAGGCTGTGCGCAGGTCCCGGGAGGGTCCATTAAAGAATGTTTTCTTGAATTGAGGTTAGGTGCATTGATCTCTGTCGAAGCTGGCACAGCTGAGAGTTAACACTCCCTGCCTGTGACTCTGACTCATTTCATACATTATTCCAATTAAATCACTAGGTCTCGCTGTTTTCTAGGAAAAGAGGGATTGGCACCTGTCACATTAGCTTTCGCCATGAGGTGTGACTTAAAAAGAGACTAGAACCTGTCAAAGCAGGGGGACGAAAAAAAAAAAAAAAGAGGAAAAAAGGTGGCTGACAAAGGCGAGGTTTCCTCCGCGACAGCAGGAAGCGATTGAATGTCCACCGTGATAGATTAGACATATTAGGTAGAAGCTATTAAACCCACTGTCCTATACAGTGGGCCTACGTGTCATTATATGATATAGTGACTGGTGGAGGAGTGACCACGGCCATTGTGTTGTTGACATTTGTGCAGAATGGGAAAGCAAAGCCCATTACTTTGAGTTGCCTCGGGGATATTCTTTAGCCAAAAAAAGACCTCCCACCCAAACGTGGTTTGTTCCAATCCTCTAAAATGACGTTTCCTTTGTTTCCTACGTTATAAATCACCTGTTAAATGATGTTTAATGACGTGTCAACGCTATGGTTAAGGTCTGGTTAGGTTCATGCACAAGAACACTTAGTTCGGGTTAAAATAAGATCACGGTTTGGGTTCAGAGAGGCGGTTTTGTTAAGATTATAGAGGACAAGCTGATTGACGACCGCCTTGACTCACAGCTGACGACAGGCAGCGAACAGCAACATCCTGCTGAAAAGACTCAAATCTGGAGTCCTCCTGAGCCCAAGTGAAATATTTCTGTGACCCATCCACCGCTACAAACTGCGTCCTTAAACGAGCTTTCTAGCTTTATATATTGATGTCATAACTGCTGCACAACAGACATCATTACAGGTCGTTTTTGCCGCTTGCATTAGCAGCGATTCGGTCGTCGTTCTTGACAGAATAATCTCTCTTAAGGATTTGCTAGAGGTTGACTGAGTCATCTGTTGAGTCATCTGCTTATGAAACAAGTCAGCCACGACAGGCTGAATGCTAGAAAACTTTGGCAAATACTTTTTTTCAAAAAACCCTGATACCAGTCGCTAAGGCTGGTTTACATTTAGTGTCTCACTCACTAATACGGTCACAATGTAAAATCATCCGTGAGCTAAGTAGCAGCATGAGTTCGCTCACAATGAGACATTTCTTCTCCACTTCCCTCTGATGCAGGATTCCTAACCCTCCGTTAGCTTAATATGAAGAGTCAGACGTTCACCAAAGGATTCCTTATCTGTGAACAATGAAACCAGAAAATCCATCCCAGAGTTAGTTCGTCCGGGACCAAGGTGACGGACCGACCCCGTCGTTGATCAATACTGCCCTTGAGCACTGCTGTCAAACTTCAACACGGACGTCAAAACATGTTGATTCTGTAACAGTTTGGGGCTCCGAATGTCCTGCAAGTCGCTTCACCGCAAACAATGTGGATCAACAATCCACAGCTGTTTAACCACCACACACAAATATCATCCGAGGCTCTAAAGCCGCGACTCAACACCAGAGATGGAATTGTTTCAGTCGCTTCCCACAGGGGGAAAAATGCATGATTCCACTGACAGTGGGATCTAACTGCTTGTTAATTTCACCTTCGCCACATGCAACCGCCATGCCCGAACAGTGGCGAAAAACACAACCTGTAATCAGATCAAAACACGCGCTGCGAATGAGAAAATGTTATTTCATGTCGGCTGTCAGTCTGCGGAATGAAACGAAGAGCAGCAAGTGTCTGATGGATTCCCAGGATATGACTTCAGTGGCCCACTGAGGACTGATTGGACGGGACCGAGCAACACCCGCAACATCATACGTCTACTCGTCTGGGTGAGAGGAATTAAAAAGGAAAGTCAGTGTGTTTGAAAGCCACATGCCTGAACATTTGAGTCCAATAATACATATTTGTAATATCAGTGACATCCCCACTGAGTGCCTATTGAAATAGAATTGAGAAGTCCCTTCATCCGGCTCTCTGATACACAGTTAAATTATGTACTGTATTAGAGGTTCTTCCATCTCTCCATCTGAAATACAGAAACACTGATTTGGCATGCAGAAACTGATGCAGGACAGAAGAGAGAGACACATGAAAACAGGACTGACTCAGCTGGAACTGGCAGTTACATGGAACATTTGACTAACAAGCGGTTTTTGAACGCACTCTGCGGACGTCTGCCTAAGATTGCAGTGCCTTCTGATTCGATACGTTTATCGATCGTCCGGCTGATGGAGACGTCAAACATGGAGGACAGCTCAAAGAAGATGGTAATGGTCTGAATGAGAGGACAGAGTGGAGGCATGCAGGGGAGAGTGATAAATGGAACGGCACGGCGAGAAGAGGGATGTTTCTGTTTTCTTTCAGTGCAGGTCCATACACTGTGTATTATGGAGTGAGGCATGGGCTAAAAGCCTATCTGTTATAAGTGCACCCACACACACATACATACACACACACGTTAACTGCAGCTGAGCGCATTATTGTCTCCTAATGAGAGCAGGTTGCATTGCCTCCTCTGAACAGCACAAGGACTTGCTGTACACTGGATGGGAGACAGGAAATAAATGCACAATGCATTTGACTGTGTGTGTGTATGTGTGTGTGCATGTGTGTGTGTGTGGGGGGGGGGCGTTTAAACAATCATTAATGAAAGAGTGGAACATGCTTAGATGCTGCATGCAATTTGCGTGTTCTATTTATGGCCAAGTAAACTCAGCCCCTCATTACTGTGTGAACAACCCCTGAATGCTTCTTTGTATCATAAATATGCAAATGATTCTGTCTTTTGATACCGCTTGTTTTTTGCAGTGCATCTTCTAAATTGGCTTTCACAGCGCACACAGAGAAGCACAACTCACAGCTTCTGTGACATGCATTTGGCAAAAAAAATAATTCTATCTTGCATGGATGCTTATCCTCCATTGACTCAACTGTAATCATATTACAGGCAATATAGTGAGTCATTTGACCTTCTCTGTATTCATAATGGGGACCAAACTGTAATCTTGTGTTATGTAATCTAATGTTTGATATAATTACATCTATTACTCGTTCGAGACAAAGCGAGGACTCAAATGATCACATCTCCCAGTAGAGGCGTAATGCAATAATAACTACATGTGGAGAAAAAGAGCATCAACCAATACACGCTAAGTTGTTCAAAAGCAGCAAACACGTCTTTCCTTACACCCTACCTTAGTATTTTGACGTTAATAAATATGCAGGGAGATTGTGCCTTGTATCCCTACTTTCAGCCTGCATTTGCAAACTTTCTGGTCGTAAAAAAGAAAAAAAAAGTAATGGAAATGCATGCGGGATTTCAGCGGAGGCTCCAATCCATTTTAATCCTGAAGGCAATTACTGCGTGGGGTTTTAGGGTCAGTAGTGCTGTTGATTGATGGGAAGAAAAAGTCACTTTAACAAAGTGCCGTGAACTTCAACCACCTGGCTGCAGCACAAAGGGTGTTGCTTGATGCACCGAGACAAAGCTTTAATGCTTTTTTAATATATTCAATGAAAGAATACAAAATGGAGAATTAATGATCGTGCCTCCGATAGGTCCTATGTGTCAATATCACTAATGCCTTTTGAATTATAAATGAAGCCCTTTTCTCTATGGATCATTGCCTGCTTACGACGAGGCTGGTAATGCAATCGCCACCAGCATTACTGATGACACATTTTAAACTGAATGATGTCATTGATCAGTGACACATTTGCCATGCCTGAAAACACAGGTTTGTTTGTGGGGAGAATCTTTCGCTCCGCCGTTTTCTTCCTGTTCCTTTTTAAGAGCCGTGCTCTGTCTCCTAGCAACAGGACTCGATCGCCCCTTCTATCCGTTGAGTCTGTGGAGGGCGAGCGCACAGGACCCCGACTGTCTCCTGTCACCACATACTGGTCATATCTCACGTGAAATCAGGAGTTAATGACACACGGTGCACGCAGCGTTGGAAAGTTACCATTACTCAAGTACCACAACATTAAAAGAACATTAAATTGCAATAACATACATTTAGCTGCATACTTTCTTCTTTAGATAGATTTTACGTGTAATACTGTGGCTGGTATGATCTGAAATATTATTGTTTATTTATAAAAGAGTATTTTAGTTCTTGTTCAGCCATTCTATTTAAAGCTGCTTTAATCAATATTGTATATTCACAATAGATCAAATGGTGTCAGAGTGCAGTCGTCCAGAATGATGGTTGTGCATTATTAAGTAACAAAAAAAGTCCTGCAGCTGTTACATTCGTCTGATGATACTTTGTTACCTCTGCTACAGTATATTTTCGAGTATGTGTACACTGTGATACGCTAAAGCAGTAAAAATACAAATACAAGTTGTAAAACCAACTGAAAGCTGCTGAAAGTCTTTGCAGAGATGAGAGGGGCTGCACAGTTGGGTAATGATTCTCCGTGGCTTCATAACTGGGAGCCAAGGTTCGTAGGTTAGTCATTTAATCCATAATCCATATAAGAAACATTCGGTCTCACGCATGAATGTTTTTCTCATTCGTCTCTCGTATTTGTTTTTTTCGCAAAAACGTAATAAGAGGAAAACACCATTACAATATTTCTAGGCATTAGGTGGCTTCATTTTACTTACTTGTAATTTTAACATCAAAGTGGTGGTCAAATCATTCAATGGTCTAAATACTAAGTAGCTGTCAAAAGTGCTTTTCCCTCCAACACTCAGGTCCTCTGACCAGTTTGTGTGGTTCAATCACCAATCAGCTATCCATCTCCGACAGCACCGTGATCCAGCAGTATGCTCAATGACCTAACATGAAGGTCCTGTCATCTTAATACCAAACAGGAAGTGTGGAATTGTCGCTGGGAGCAGCAAATACATTCTCCGCGCTTATAATTCAAGATCAAATCTGGGCGTGTGCACCATTCATGCATTGATTACAACAGTAAGTAGTCGGAGTAAAGAAATTAAATGGTGTCTTTTTCGTCCTGAGGCATAAAACAAAATTATTTTTTTCACGTAATTAACAACCTCAAAAAATATCTGCTTGATCTAAGAAGCCATTAAACTGAGGAGGATTTCTACTTCCTCCAGCAGCAAAACAAAAAGGCTGTTTTGCAAAGAAATACACCAGAAGCCTTTGAAACACCCTCCAGTGGTTTTAACAAAGAGGGTTATGTTGGTGGTCTGAGTGGGAGTCCTAAGTCTCGTCCTATAAGTGTTTGTTTATGTGTTGTTGAACACTCATTGAACCCAACAGGAATCTCAGCAGCCCTCAGTTGAAGATAAAGCGTGAACGATTCAGAGACCACGACTGTGACTGAGGAGACGTAACGCACTGCCCGAGCTATTCCCTCATGCTGCTGGTAATGACTCTGCACATATAAGTCCTTTCAGCTGAGCGTTTCTCTGCTCCGTCTCCAGTCCCGATACCAATGCATATTATTTGACAGAGAGGACCAATGGGACACTGATCCGCCACGCTCTTGCTCAAAGCTGGAACGATTTCCTGGGATGAATCAGAACACACTGCAGGTACGCCTTAATTTGAAAATCACATTGGCCTCGAAAGCTCTAAAGCTTTCCTTCCGTTTCTGCAATGCAAACCAGCAAAAGAACCATCGAATAAAAGGACACGAGAAAAAAGTCTGTTGTGGAATAGAATGTTTCATCGCTTGTGTTGGATAATGTTTATTTATTATTAGAGGATACAAAGTCTGAGCGATGGCCCAGAAAATGAACGGCTCTTCGTGGGAGAGGGTCTCATCAGGCCATGATGTGGCCTCCCGTCGACAGTCATCATTTGACGTTCTGATTTGCCCTTGTTTCCGCACCCCTCCAGTCTGGGCTCTGAGTGACCAGACCGAAGCAAACAGTAAGAGAGCAACTTTAGTGCTCCCCCGGGGTATATGAGAATGAAACAGCTGATAGTAATTGCAGCCCTTTGTACGGAGCATCAAATGCACTGTTAAGAAAAGCGTTTTGATTTCTGTTTATTTCTTTTGCGTCCGATGATTACCACGGGGCTACTTGAGTGCGGTCTCCTTGACTACAGCCTCAAAAAATGGTTTTATGTGATAACCATTTTTGCGAGAGTGTTAACACTCTCGCCCAATTATATTCAAAGTGTCAGAGCTCAACCGCTTCATATCTTTAAAAAAGCGTTGATTTCAAATGATGGACAATAATGTGTCATCGGCTGAAAGCACACTGTGCTATACTTCCTGCATTTAGCATGTAGGTTTTTGTACCAGTGGCACAATAATCTCACTTGCACACAATCACAATGATTTCTCCTATCTTTGTGCTATGTTACGTTAAGTATCTGTTTTAAAGTCTGCTTTGTAAATGAAAGCTGTTGTATTCACCCTGTGCTCCTGTCTCAGTTTTCAAATTGTGCTGTTTTCCTATTATCGTCCATGCATGACATAAGCTAATGATAAGCTCTCCCAAAAATGTTAAATCCTTTGTGTCGTTTTTAGTTTCTGACGGCTTTGCATTCATAAGACCGTCGCCCTTCAATCTTCCTTTTCTTTGCCCCAGCACGCCACAACTTTCATTATTCTCGTAATGGGAGATAGCTGTTATCAGTTCAATACGAGACGACGGAAGCAACGTAAACAGTGTTGGAAACTAGTGATAATACTTCCACTTCATTCTGCTAATGTGTCAGAACTACATGTAACATTATTTGTACGGTAAAAAAAAACAAACAGCGACCCTCAGACCAGCTGCTGCAGGTCAGGGATGGTTTGAGCTGCCTGTCTCTCCATCTCAACCTACAGCAGCTGTGTTGAAATGCTGTTGCTAACGGCTGCTGTTACACTGACTGAGGGGACAAGTGGCTGCTGAGGATCTCGCCTGTCTTTTTCTCTTCTCCCCCGTCAACATCCTCTTTAGTCTTTTAAATGCAGCCATGCTGTCAGTACTGAGAAATCCGGTGCTGTGAAGCCACACTCAGAATTTCTGCCCTCAAGGTGCATGTTGTAGAAAGAAACACACTTTCCTGTTACATTAGTTGCTTTAAATGGTAAACAACATGCAACCATAATAGAGTCTGGCTATGATATACTGTATACTCACTATGAACCCTAATATTGCCTACTTTTAAAGTAATAAAGGAGTATTTTTTTTTTGACGAAGCACATTAGTTGAACTACTCCCCCCTAATGATTTAAAAAAATATAACAGGAGTTGTCAGTCCCCAGATTTCAACAATTTTAATTAAAATGAAGTGATTAAAATCATGCAAGTGGATAATTATTTCAGTACAAAAGCCTCACAAGTATTTTAGCTGGTGATCCAACATCTCCAACGCACTACCTGTGATCACATTAACAGCAGATATATGGCTACTGGCCGATGGCAAATTTAGTTTATTACTAATTACGGGCTTTAAATTGCATTCAGATGACAGGAAATATGTGGTGCCAGTTTGTGATCGGGTGTTTCCCAATGCATTGCTCTAAAGCTCTGCACAGCAAAACGTGCAGTCAACGGTGGGGCTAAATAATAAGAAAGAAGAGGCAACACGTTCTCATCCCTACACGTCAAATAATGAAGCTCCCGGCACATCAAATACAGACTAGTTTGCACTCCCCTTGCACCGAGCACCGACACACATGGCACCCTTTGGCTCTGTGTGAGACTCAGCTGGCTTTCATGTAACTCTATTATTAACCCTTTGGAGTCAATATGCATCTCAGCTTTTGACATATGCAGTATGTATAACAGGACACTCTGCGTGACGAGGCAGGTCGGGGTCACGGTTGGATCCGACAAACATTGGGAGGCGGATGATCGAATCCCGTGTGCAACCATGAGTTTCTTATTTGCAACGATGACAGACTGTGAGATCTGACAGTGATAAGCACTGCGCGCTAACTATTGAATTTAAAGTTTTATTATCCTTTTCAAATGATCACTCAAGTGCAGGTAAGTACAAAGTGCTTCGTCGTACAGCTCAAACCAGTGGACTGTTTTTTATCTTTTATTCGGTGTCGCCCCAGTGGAATAGCCACATATTTGCTTTCAGAGACCTAAAATCAAAGCAGTTAATTGCCCCATATTTATGATAATGACCCAGATTTTATATTAATAATGTAATGTGCAGTCCAAGATGCTCTCAACATATCCGTTAGTCCCATCTAGTCGTTGGCAGAGATGCTCCCTGCCTGTCTGCTCAGTCCAGGTGGCCCTCTAATCCCTCCTGTTAACTCTGCGGTTACTGTGATGTGGCTAAAAGAGTGAGCCCTCACCCTGCACCACCGGATGACCCTATTTTGTTTTAGGGACTGTCCCTCGGAGAGTCTATTCACACCACTTTTCCCATTAGACCAAATTAAATTAGATCACTGCTCTCAATAATGTTTCTGGGTTGACATACAGAATATCCAATGTGGAAGCACGTAAACACCAAACAACAGCTAACGACCTCTTTACTGTACAGGGGGACTGCCAGAAGTACATACTCATTCATACACCACTGCCGTTATATTATTATTATTATTACACAACGTTTAGTTTGCCTGGAACAGCCCACGGAATTTACCCAGCCCTTATTGTTTTGATTTCTTCGTGCTCATCTTGTAATTTCCTTCAGACCAGGTGTACGAGCTGCATTCCGCTGGTTAAACACATCAACACGTCTTTGCAAACAGAAATGATGTGCGTGTTTATATACATGAACAGCAGGGGAAGTGAGATTCCATCATAAGTGGTCACTCTCGTATTCAGAGCGGTCCACTTGTGATCAGGTGAGTCACGACGCATGTTGATACCGGGTCTGATGAGGGGATTAGACAATGCTCAAAGGCCCAACAACAACGCCGGCGGAATTTATCCCTTTTTTTGCCCCTCAAAATCGACCCATGCACGACGCTGTCAGGAGGCTTTATGTGCTGGTTTGCTTTACCTAACACTTTTAATCAGTTGTCGATGTTGGACTGTGCGAATGCACATGGCACACATGACTGAAGTTGTTGGAGTTTTATGGCCGAAGGGAAGCGTCTTCAAGGAGTACAGGAGAGGATGTGACAAATTCCCAAAGGACGATATTGCGAGTCCACAAACTTCCTGCAGGACAGAGTGGAGTTTGCATCCGTCCTTTGAATTCGGATTCTGAATTGTTATTGACAGGCAGTGACGTTGGAACTATTCAGGGTGCTATGAATCTGTTATCACTTCTTTCTCGTTGCCCCACCAGAAACAATGTTGTCCATTACAGTAGTGCTGATTAGATCAAGCTATCAATGAGCCCAAACTAAGGCCATCAATTTAAAATAATTTGAGTTGTATACAGTTATCAAAAAAAGACAGAAACATTTGCTCAGTCTGTAAGCTGGCACAGAGCCAGAGGAAGGTTTTAGATAAATCAAATACCAAATGTAAAAATTGTTTTAGCCTGTACTTGACTACTCCATTGACTCTGCCAATCACATTTGGTGCAGGAAAGGAATTTCTAGTTCCAACTTCAATGCTATAAGGTGAGTTATAGAAAAAAAAAATTGCATGTGGCCTTTGATGGGTAGCCTATTGTGAGCTCCGAGTCTATTCATGACTGGAACTATTTGAGTTGATAATGAAATACGGTTCATATGGGAAGTTCATGGATGATGTGCCTTTTACAACTTCTGTCCAACTAGCGTGAATTCAACTTCACCTTTTGATTGAAGTATAACACTGGTTCGTTCTTACAAGGAGAACATATATTATAAACTACAGATGTACTATGAAGTTGCATTAGAAAATATGGACAATATTGAAGGTTGCTGTCGTCTTTTTTCAAATTGTGTTGGATTAATCGCTCAACAAAACATGTACTTGTGATTCACTCCCTCCACAGCAACAGGTGGCGGCATTGCAGATGAATCGGAAATTATGTTCATGGATGAAGTACGTTTTATTCACCTTAGGCTTAGTCTTGTTTATTCATGTTACGTCATTTCATTCCAATTAAATAGAAAGTGACATAAGTTATCGTAATGTTAACTTAGTTGTAACTTTTTTTTAACTTTGCCGGAACTCAGAAGCTAACAGGAGCCACTCGTCATAGCTGCACATTGTAGTAAACTGGACTAGTAATTCAATTTTCTGGATTACTGTGGTGAAAAAAATGGCTTGCAGTTAAATTCAAAATCAATCTGTGTGCCAGAAAAAAATTGGTATAACTGGGAGAACGTGTCCCCAAGTCAAATTAAAAAATATATTTTTCTGGGTGTGTCGGAAATATTTGGGGTAATGAAAGTACACAACTCAACAACATATATAACAGACGTCTAATCATCTTTAGACATTTGAATATGGGAATGTTACATGTTGTTTATAATGCTCGCCAGTGTTAACTCCTGTGTGGTATGTGACAAGGTATAACATTGTTACTTGTCTGGTATGGAGGAGTTGCGAATGCATCCTGGAAAGCCTCACAAAGTGGTCTGTGAAATCTCACTTTCTGGGTTAGTTGAGGTTAAATTGGCTCTGGAATGCATTTAGCTTCGGGCTAGTTGCGGTATGAGAAAGGCTTTTAGCCGCCATTGTAAGAAATACGTGAGGAAATTCTCCTGCTGTTGCCGTGGAGATCCTAATGGAAGCAGAATGCTCTTTCTGAAGTTAATAATGTTACGCCGCTTCAGTATCCAGTGTACGAATGCCCAGTGCTCAAATCTGGTGACATCCCATTCCTCTTCTTGGTGAACATAAAAGAGAAGAGTCCAGCGCTGTAACAAGAGGCCCAACTCGGCATGCAGCCTTACAGCTCAGTGAGTTAGCCAGCTTGAGCTGACTCAATCTGTTTGACTTTCTCTGTGGGGCAAATGGAGCCCTGGGCAGGCAACAAGGTCTTTTGGCTTGTCCCACATTGATGTGAAAATTCATTGTCGGACTGCTGGCCAACTCTTAAATATTTGGTTTTAATTACTGCCACAACCTTTACTCTGGCAGGTTACTGTTGAAACATAATCCCCAAGGGGCTGCACAGCAAGGGCATCGCACCATTATTCAACCATTGAGGGGGATGGCAGCCATTCTCCTACCCAGGCATTTTTTATCTAGGAAATGGGACACAGCCACAGCCGACAGTATAGGCTTCCTCTGATAAAGAGCAATAGAAAATAGTGAGATGAGAGACACTCCATAACCCCTAATTATACAGCAGCAAGTTCGACTGAGGCGCAGCTTATCTTTCTGGTGGGGTTGGTGGATTTTTGAACTTCTCATTTGATTACTGGCTCTGTTCACCTGTGTGCCTCAGCAGCCCCCAGCTGCACTAATGAAGGGGCACGCAGTTCCTCTCCCAGATCTGGAGATGATTTTATAATTTGCCTCCTACTGTCCACGGTAAGATGTGGGAGGAGAGTGGAATCTGACTGTAGATCAGTCGCCTTAGGGTAACATCTGCCTCTGTCTTAGCGTTCTCCTCAGCAGAGTCCTGACAACGACTATACGGGATATTTCTCGTGCTCGCTCTTGCATTAATTATCCATTAGCATCACTGAGGTAGGAATGTGTTTTCCATTTGGAATTTATTTTGACTACCCTCGCTCAAGAGATTCTTTGTTATTTTCCCGAGGCTGCAGCATCCCCTGATACAAAGGAAATGTTTCATAGAAAGCCAGGGAATCTTGCCTTCAGCACACATTTTCAAAAACCGCCAATGGGATGCAACAAACTTTTGGCAGAGAGGGAGAGATATGTGTGAGAAAAATACTTTTCACCAGTCTTCCACTTTTCTAATGCTACTTGCATTAACAATGTTAGAGCCTGAATGAGCATAAAGTCTACTTTCTTTACCAAATGCACTTATATTCTATTTGTTGTCTTGCTTTCACAGCACTGCCCATTACTAGTCCCTCTTTTCTCTCTGTGGATAAATCATTATCTCCCTTGGTGTGAGGCTAAGAAAGCATGAAAGGCTCGGCAAGTGCAAAGTGTGTTTTACATATTGGCTTTTAATCCCGACACTCCAATAATTGGACTCCATCACATGTATCCTTTGATGTGCTTCTGTCTTCACACCGCTAAGCTTTGTCTACCCCATGGACCATGCAGAGACAAAAAGCTTTCAGATGCTGTTTACGATACTTTTCCCCCAAACCAGTGTGGACCACTCTCGCAACAAGGATCCCCACAAATCACACTCGCAGGTAAGCCTTGAGTATGGGGAGTGTGTTTGCTAAGGGGGTAAATATCGTCTATACCTGTAGACCTATCACTTTCTGATTAAAAATGTCAGTGAGGCCCTGGAGGTGACAGATTGCAGGGTTGCTGACATCCCTTGGTATTTTTGGTGCAGGGACAGGTGCAGCATGCCTAGGAGACTTGGAGGGAGGAGTGTGCAGGAGAGAGCGAGGGAGCGACAAATGGAAAGCAAGGAGAGAGAGAACTGGGAGCAAAAGCTGTTCATTGATGGCCTGTGGCGAGCCTACATCATCCACTACACGGGCCAGGCTCCAGACCTCATCTGTGTCAGGCAGAGAGGCCTGGTACTCTCAGCGTGATAGTAAAGGCCCATCGTAAACAGGTTCGAGAGAGGCAGACGACAGAACCAAAAAAGGTCAGACGTTTAGGACTGTTAGGAATCAGGTTGACTCACAATCACATCGATGCTGCTATCCTCCACATGAGAACGATGACGCACATTGAATAAACCTTGCACAACTCCCAAGACAGCGAATGACTGTGAGGACTGGCTTCAGAGCTGAAGTTAATCGGAGCCCCCTCTAAACCCAATCCATCTGTTCCCACTGGTCACTTGACTCTGAGCTGTCGTTCAGGGGGCAGCTCAAACAGTCAGGCCGTCTGTTTGTGCCGAGGCCACTTGGAGAGCTTGAGACTTTCTATTTTGATGTCACAATTAACTGATGGATACAAATGAATAGGAAATAAATAGTAAGATATTTAGATTCATATTTTTTGAAACGGAAGTCAGGATCTGTTGGACAAGGAGGAAGAAAAGCAAAATGGTACTGCTCAGATTCCTGACACAACCTCTTCTGAGCCCAGACTTGCAGAGGTACTGACGTTCAGGGTCCGGCCTGGTCCAGTCTTGTATTTATGCTATGTGATTAATGTACCCACTACTTATAACGTGTGCCCCTTGGCAGACGGCCCTCTGAGGTCTCACACATGGACGTAATGATATGCAATGCTTACTGGCCCATCGCCCATTGCCTCTGGTCATGAAAGACGGTGGAATCATCAGTGGCCATACTGGCATAAACTATCTCACTCTCACATATGGACAGAAATGGCATCACAGATGACAAGCACTGCGGTCTATGCCGTCTGTGGCCATGTGCTTGTTGATGTCTTGGGGAAATCCATTTCAGAGATGTGGAGGATAAGCTTTGCACAAGGATTATCCAAGATTATTTCCATGGGGATTGCTTGGTGTAGTGCAATCAAGTGACCCAGATTGAAATGTGTCAAAGTGACCTGAGACCCCTCTATGGACTGAGGCTGACCTCCCCTGGGTGCTCTTAACATATTTAAGATTAGCATTGAGTGCTGACCCATCAAACAGATATTGTATTCAGAATGGTAGCTTAAGATAAATGGCGAGTCTCGCAGATATTTCTTAAAGCAAATAAGTGTGTGTTTTGTATACAGGACCACATCACGGGAACAAACATGACCACAAACAGAGAGCCAAAGGAAGATAGGAAATACAAAGAGAGTTGTTGGCATTGATAAAGTGACAGTAATATAGTAGCTTAATATTGTACAAATACACACACAGCACAAAAGAGAAGAAGGGTAAAAAAGAGCATCCCAAATGACTGATATTAAATTATTGATCATTTCAGACTGTGTAGCTCACAATAAACAGTCTTTTTTATCATGCAGAGCGATCAACCCCTGACAAGGCCACTCCACATCTAAGGCATCACTGCAGAGCCCGCCTTGGTATGATGAACTCATCAAATGCAACGTAATGAATAGGAGATGTGAGGAACCAATGCTCTCTAATATTCACCCATTGCTGCTCCTCATATAACCAACATGATATGGAGTTAGCCCATAATGGGAGCAGAATTAATTATGAGTGTGTATTTCAGAATGAAAGTGTGTCATAGCTGCCACAGAGGACAGTCACAACAGCTGTGAATGTTTGGATGTGGCTTCCTGGGCCTGGGCCAAGTTGACAGCCACGTTAGTTGAGCTTTGCTACACACACACACACACACATACACAGACAAACATGCAAGCACTCAGTTCATACATAATGATCATAGAGATTATGAGCACGATCACAAGCACATACACACTGGGCAACATAATACGATACAATTGTCTAACCACAGACATACACAGATGGATGCTTACTGAAAGTGAAGCCGAAAGATCTTGTTCGCCCCCTTGTGGCAGGTTGCAGTACATGTCATAGTTCCCGCTCCTACATGCCAGCGGATGGAAACATTTTGCCAAAGATGGTTTCTGTCTTCAAAGGTATTTCTTATATGCTTGTATGTTTAAATATACATTTTTTTCTGCTAAGTTAATTTTAATGAGTTATTTGATGGGATAAAAAGTCGGTGTGCCGTCATAGCTAACAGCTCCTCTGAGTGAAAGGCCGTTAATTGTGGAGGCTTTTAAAGACTTATGGTTCGTAATCATAAGTTGGAAATTCAGTAGGGAATGTCTGTTTCCAAAATTTTTACAAATGCCTTGTTTCCTGTTCTATTAAGTTTGGCGGGACCTCGAAGCCGCGCCTCCGTTCCACAATTGCTACTATGATGGTAACGGTTCCAAATGGCACGGCCAGCGAAAGATTGCAGCGACAGTATCCAGGATTTGTGTACACTGTCTGGATAACGTGTACAGTCTATGGGTTCAAAAAATACTGTGTATGAAGACCATATTGGCTGCAAACTGGGAGGTTCCTTCAGTGAGAACTTCTAGGCAATGTATGAACAATGTGATGCACATATTCCAAGGGCGTTGTATCCAACCGTTACTGTGATACTGAGAAAATGGCAAGTAATAATCACTTCAAGCTGCTCTGAGATGATAAATGAACCGGCATTTTTTTTCATATATTTCAAGTGAAAAAGCGACATCAAGATTGCATTCCAGCGGAGCCTGTGAGAATGTGCACTATCACCTCAGTGTTTACAGACATCACATTCTCCCTCTAGTTCTAATTGGCTTCTTTCCACTTCACCTTCACATACGGCCATTCAGAGCATCTATTGACACATTCGATATCATCTAGGTCAGACGACATTGCATACAAGCAACGTCCTTTCAAGCATAACCTGATCCTCAGTGTGGCCGCGCGCTGTTTGCAGTTCAACTCAAGAGTGATGACTTTGTCTTGTTAGGTTATTTCACTTGAGTGATTTTAAGAGGACTTAGATTTATCCTGGGGTTGTTCCCTGGGTCAGAAACCACCACTAGAGGGAATAATGAATAAGTGAACAAGAGACTGATATTGAACCCAACCTTCATGTCCTGCCATGAGTCGGCGTCACCGCTGTTTCGGAGGATAAAAGTCAAAAGGAGCTTGTTTGTGGTCTGTTGGTTATGTTCTCTCAGCAAAGCCAAATGAGGAATAAGACTTACCCATAACAGCAGTGACTCAGCCTGTTGGTAGCCCATTAAAGTTCCATCTATTTCCTTATTTCTTGTAAATTGATCAGGGAGAGAAATATCAACTATCAGTACCTTGAGGTTTTAAATGATCATTGACATGTCAGATTCCAAAGCCTTTAACAAGTCACACCTATCTAGATATTTAATACATTTTATGCTTCGCCACACCGGCTGCTCTGCACACACCATCAATCCACCCACACACACACACACATCTCCTGCATACAGAGGAGGCACAGATGGGTCAGTATGCATCCGTGGGTATCTGCTCTGTGATGAGGAGCACAAGTGGAAAATGGATTGGAGGCATATGGAGTATTATAGAGAGGTTGGAGAGCAACAGTGTGACACATTCTACTATTTTATCTCAGTGAAGACAGCAATACATCTGTGGAATGCTGACATTTGATTTCGGGGGTTGCCGTTAATGTGAGTGGAAGTTGATGGAAATTCAGGAAGTAATAACAGCGTCTCGATAATCGCTGCGTGAAGCACCTGTAGAAAGACCACTATAGTCAAAGCCATGTCTGTAAATGTTAATGGATGTGTAATGGCTCCTCACTTAGATGTTCCGCTACAAATGGGAACTCAATTTGAGGATACACTTAATTACTATCTCTGTCATGAATACATAATATAAATACCATTAAAGAGAGAAAATAATGTTCGTACATTTGTTTTAGTCTGCTATTGATGTACATCATCCATCCACAATGCTGCGCCAAAAGGGATTAGAACAGCTATTATATACAGATAGAAAAAAAAGATCTTTAAAAAAACTAAATAAGATCCGTGTTGTTAGGTTGCATTTATTAAATTCTGTTTTTGTAATGGCAAGATCAGCTTTGTACACAAATCCTAAGAAGTTCAGCATTGACAGCGACAACTGTCCTCAGCCTCAATGTTTTTTTTCCGCTGTCCTCACAGTGTCGGGTTAACTGCCCCTCGTTGTCACTGACAAGACAGTTATTTACAAAAGGGCGAGGAGAGATGTTGCCGATGTCCAGGAAGAGGAGTTCTTTCCTTTCTACCTTATCTGCAGATGAAATAAAAAAATGTCCATTTGACTTATTTTAGCATATAGACCTTCTCATCTATTGTCTAACTAAAGAAACGCAGAGATATGCAAATGAGATCAATGTGAATTAAGCTACTTTAGAAGTAGTAACAGAGGAAAAGAGGGAGGTTGATGCACAATCGTTGAATATCTATAAACTGGGGCTCTGTGACTTGTGATAACAGCTTTCTGTTGCCTGTAACCGCTGCCATGCTGAAGGTAGCGGCTGGCTATATTCTCCTGGGTTTGTTCTGCGAAGCAAATTGGAGAGAAAACTTGATGATATTTGCAATTCAATGAAAGACAGGCTTTCTGAATGTTAACTACATATGACGGTAGCTAACTTAACGACAACTTAATAATTGATCAGTTTGTTATTTGTAGCTCATCCTGTTCCTGTGATGTGCTCTCCATCCGAGTATATTAACACCCTATAACTGAGCATATGAAAATACTCTTATTGTATGTAAATTTGTTCTTAATCTTTGTCACTTGACTGTCTGCTTGCCCCTCCGTTGTTGTCATGGAAAATAACATGAATACAATTAAGGAAGTACAAGTGCCGTTCTATCTGAGGTTATGTGCTATTTACTGGCTAATCACACTGGGCTTGTTGTCAACATGAGGTTGCCGAGCAACCAGCTGAGACACCAATTAGTCGAAATCTAGAGGAGCAGATTGACTTGATGAATGTAGGTGTATGTACAGTGGCTTTTTCTGTTAGGGCAAATTATCGAGTACATAGATTTTCTGTTTTCAGTGCACTGCATGAATCCAAATATACTGATGCACTATGATGCATATAGATATCCCCTGTAATTAGTATGCTATAGGACCACTGCCGATGTTTTGTGGATATAATTAAGTGCAAGCAAACAGATAATCGCACTCAAAAACCGTCGTCAATATAAGGGATGACGAAGAGAGACATACGAGGACTTAATTGTTTTTAACTGTCTTTAGTAACAGCCAGAAATATCCAGAAAACATCTGTCCACATCAGTAAACGTGGATGTTAATGGCACTGTTGGGGGAAGACGCTGTCTTTAAATGTCCACAATGATGATGATGAACCACACACACGCTGGCTTCCACTGAGCATATTTTTTGTCAATATGACAGGATATTTATGACATTGTCAGGACATTAAAGCCGCTGCTCATTATTTTCCAGCCATCTCATGCCTTCAGTGACACCCATGAAATACGCCGTACTGACATCTGTATCTGTTTGACTGGAACACAAGGTGTCGGGGTGTCTGCGTAGGTAAGAAGTCTTTCTGTGATAACGTGCCCTCAATGATGAGTATAAAATCCATCCATGAAGCATGAATGAATATGAATATGCTTATGGGAAGTAGGGATATAATGCTCTATGATCTAATAGTGTTTTCACAGTGATTAGGCATCCATATTTATAATTCACCACACCCAAGGACTTCAACAAAACCTTTATCTGTATCAACATGACAGGAAGTCATTTGGGAATCAGCAGAGGATATCTATTGTGTCAGGCTGTAACAGTCTGAAAAGAATAGGGTTTGACTCAATGAATAGGTTTCCATATTCATTATTGGCTATGCCCTGTGTCTCTGTGTAATTTTCTTTGCATGCTTATCACAATAACACAGAGTGATAATCGTCTGTTATCTCAATCCCCAAAACTCTCAGTTCAACAGAGGTTATTAGAGTTAAATAGCTAGCCACGTAGCCTCGTACCGTATTCCACGCACACACACACGCCCTCATTTCATACAGTATGAAATAAGAGCCCTCTCAACTATTTAATAACCCAATTTCCTGATGATGATGAAAACACATTCCCACTTACCTTTACATCTAGAATATATTATGTTAAACTCAAGTACTTTGAAATTATAAATGGGGGGGTCATTTATATCATAATAAAACTTCCCCGGGCTGATATATCAACACTGTCCTCTCGTGGTGGCATTGATTTAAAGGGTGTCCCGTTTGTTTGTTGTCTCAGAGTCCAACTGTCCCTCACTTTGCTCGATGCTTTGCCAGGATGCCTTGACATCTGCCTGACACAATTGTGCCCAGCTGCCTGGAAATGTGGCGGCAACGTGGCATGATATGCGCGCGACTTGCGGTTGAGAGTTCCCGACAGGAGAATTCAGTTTCCATCGTTTGGACAGGAGACCATTAGATAATATTTACTCATATGTCCATCAAGGAAACAAGCACCTTGCAACGGGAGTGGATAATATTGTAACAACACCTATGCTTCTATCTCATAGTCTGTTTTGCTGACGTGACAACATGCAGTTACTCAGCAACCCACTACATGCTTTAGATGTTTCTATTAAAAGTGCTAAAAAGTTGCCAAACAGTCCAAACATTGTGTTTTTATGCAAGTGTGACAGTTTCAAATATCATATTACAACCCATTTAATTTGGATCTATTTGCTTTAGAAGTGTTTCTGTGCCCGTGTGTGTGTGCCTCACAGAAGATGGTTCAAGCCCTGAACGTCCCATGGCAGTGTGGGTCTCTGCCGGGTGCTCAGAGTTCCTCCCTCAATCAAAGACATGTGCGTTCAGATTTAATGCTTGTGTCAGCGCCCCTGACCAAGGCACTGGAATTAAGAACTAAAGGTGGTTCCTTGGCACCGCTCCGTGGAGGGTGGGTCAAATTCACAGGATAGAATTAGTGTAATCTGTAAAATGACAATAAAGGCTTTCTTTTCTCTATACCCAAGTCATCCCACATGACCTTGCATCCTCATTATTCTTTGCAGACAGGCACTTGAAAGTAAGCTGTGAAATAGCAGAGTAGGAATGACGTAGTAGTGTCTTATCTCATTCCTTCTGTGACTGATACATACTGTATATGCAGGCTGCTTTCTTGCACTAATAACGTCAGCATTATTATGAGGGTAGTGGTATGACCCCTCCCCTTCTTCCTGCACTGATATCTTCCTGCAGGAGCTGGCAGTCAGGGAGGGTCGTTATGGTAATATTACGGCACCTGTGTAGGGCTCCACCAAGTCTAGAAGTACTGCTCTCTCTATTTCTCCCTCTCTCTCTCTCTTGCTCTCTCCTAGGCTCCACATTTACAGGTTTTGGTTTAGTTTGATCTTCATGCTTCCTTCCATACACATTCCTCCCTCATCCATACATTCTACTCACTACTGACGCCATCCCTCTCCACCTCCCATGCTTTTATTAAATATGTATGCAGGCAAGGCTCTGACTGAAACACATGATTGGCACTTTAACCTGACATGTCTCCCCTCTTTGTCACATACATTGAGCCGGTTTGTGACAGTAGGAACAGCCGAGTCTTCGAAGTCACCCTCAAGAGACGATGTTATGTTTCCATCAATTTGAATATCTCTAAAATATCTTGCAGAAAAAATTGCCAAAATCACGCGCTAATAATTCAGTGGGTTATCGTGGGTTTTTCTCACTTCGAAAAAAGTATGATTCTGCTTTATATGCCTGGTGGTCTGTTCAACAGCACTGATTCATAGATTGGGGATGCGACAAAAGGATGTTTTCAACAAAGAGGTAATGGCTCAGAACATGCTTCTGGTCCTAATGGGCATAAAAGATGCAGGCACAATTCTCTTTTAGCCATTTATGGCTCTTTAATATAACCTCTAACATTTCCCCTCGCATTCAGCGGAGATGATTTCTTGAGGAAGGGATTTTATTTACAAGCTACACTGGAGATAAACTTTGCAGTTGGTCCCTCCCCCCACTTCTTATTCACACATATCGCCCTTGCTTGCTCTATCTGCCTCTCTGTTATCCCATCTCTCATTCTGACAGGCATGACATGGAAGTGGTAAGCCCCTCTTCTCTGCACTAGCTGGTTGTGGGCTGTGCTACTGAGTGGCTTTCACGTCACCTCCCCCTCCGGAGATAGAACCATTTGAACTATATTCCTCAGCCCACAGAGAACTACACTGGATTTCATTATCAAATGAGCCGCGGTAGTAAGAGTCTAACATGCCAGTTAAATTTGAAGCCTAATTTAAATTGAAATGTCAACAGTTTTGCTGGGTATAAATGTGTCTTGTTTGTGTATTGAGACAGGGCATGTGAGTGGGTAGTTGGGGAGTGATTGCAACAGCTACATCGTTTTGCTGTGCAGATGTGCTATACTGAAAGATATATGCAAAAGGGGCCAATCTGCTTTCCCACTTTTTCCAGCAGTTATTATCAGATAATTACCGACTCACCCATGAAATACCAACATGTTGCTCGTACACTGGTGATTGAGGAAAGGCCACATAGGTCATCTTGTAATTAAGACTCCTTCCTTCTGCCTTTATTTTCTCTGCATAATCAGCTCCATCAGGGCCGAAATAATTGATTCCCCATTTATGCTAATGGTATGGATCTGGAGCGTAGAGGAGCAAATACTCAGCCGAGTTTTCTTTTGTGTGTGACATTTAAAACGGAATGAAGAAAGAGTTAGATTCCAGTCAGATAGTGGCGTCAGTGACCGCCTTGAGAGAAGCACCAGGTTGCACTTCTACTAACCGGACAAGACATTGAATGAGAAAGGGACCTTTCGATCTGTTTCATCGCCGCCTTTTTAGGGACCCTTACTATTGTGCATCAGTTGATGGAGGTAAATCAGATCGCACCCATGCATGCAGCGCCTTACCAATTAATCCCCTCACCAACCAGGTTGTATGAGCCTCTGAACAAAGACTCACGTAGACACAACAGATCAACACAGGCTTGTTTCACACCCACAGAGATTCATATGGGCAGACTTGCAGAGAGGGAAATTTGTACATATGTCACCTGCAGTCCAAAACAACCACATGCAAACCTGGAAAGAATCTAAATTTAGGGTGCGAGGCGGGCCATTTTGTCCTGCCAGATAATATAAATGGACCACAGTATACACTCAATACCGGTTTATACTGAGTTCTGTTCCTCAAATGTTGTCAATCCTAATACATATAAATATTAGAAACAACTCTTAGTTATTTAGTAGAGTCCAGTTACAGCCTACATTAAAATACATTCCTCATAATCCTCAGGAAGGAAGGATTCATTGCAGGGCTGTTGTATCATTCTGCATTAGTTTAATCTAGATATACTGAGAAAAACAAGTCCATGCCTGAAAACGACTTCTATCTAATCCTACAACTTTTCCCTCGTTTAGGATGCGCTGACATATTAATACTGAAGTACTGAAGTGCCTGCCTTTATTCAATCCACCTCTGCCCCTCAAACAGCATGTGGCCTTTGCTCATGCTATTTATTGCATCCAAGGCGCTGACGTGAGCAAATCACTTGCATGCCGAACGCCCTCTCTTCTGAGAACTGGTGCAATGAAAATTTATTGAGTGTTCTAAAAGTTTAGATAAAAATCATCTGAAACATACATGAAGCTGTATGAAACATATTCATTTGCTATAGTGGACCCCTCAATTTGGGGAAATCTGCTACAGCCACAAGCCGTCCCACCGTGCCAAATGGGCCCTTACAAATGGCCAGTTAACAAAACCTGCACACCAAGGAGCATCTGCCATATTGTTCTCCGGACAGCATTCTCCCCAGAGAGAATCCCTCGCACAAAGCCAACACGGTGGAGAGGAAGGACATGATGGCTCTATCTCTTTGGTCCCTGCCACTCACACGGCGCACACATCAATCACAGCCCACCTGCCTCAGATCCTAACAGCTCCTTTGGATGCAATTTGTCACAGGTTCGAAAGATGCTGACACTATTCTAAAAAAGCTCAACTAATCTGCCTAAGATAACAGAATTAGATATCCTTGGTGGGTGTTAATCAAAATGATGTGTTCTGTGTCCAAGGAATGACCACTGGTCACTATGAGGATGGGTGTTGCAATTAAGCACATCATTAAGCTAATGGGAATTGATGAGCACAGAGAATGGAATGATTTTTGACACTTAAAACGAAATGGTCCTTTATTTAAAATGAGCAGGGATACCTTGTTTTTTTTTCATTTCATTCTCTTTCTTTTTCTATTCATTCCTTTGATCTTTATTTTGATTGTGACAGGAAAGGGAGATGGGATGACACAAAGCAAAGGGATTTGAACCATGGCCAGTATGGTGAGGACATGAGAGGCCATGTGATGATGGGGTTAGCCTCAAATGTATTTCACCAGGAAGCCTTTTTCTCATGGAAATCTGCTAAAAAACCTTTTGGAATAAATAGCCACAAAGTTCACTTGAGGAGGAGGTTGTGGTGGGTGACGGGATCACACACAGAACCCAGGAGAGTGGGTTTTTGAATTCTGAGAGAGGCTTTTTTCTTTTTCTTTTTTTACTTTTAGAATTTAAATTCTATGTGCCTGTTTGGTGAGATTCAGGCAACAAAACTACTGGGTTAGGTGAAGGGGAAGATCATGGTTTAGGGTTTGAATAAGCACTTTTGTTGAAAATTCGCTTATGTGTGACTCAGATCTTTGTTTGACTCAAATCTGGTTGCGACAGTGCTATTAGCATCTTTCTATTAGCAGAGTCCCATCCCTTAGTCCCCGGGTGTTTTTGCTTGGGGGTGTTCTGATATTATATCCTATCATTAAGGAGACCGATCATTTGTTCCTTTCTAGCCAAGCAGGTATGACAGGAGGGCGAAGCAAAAGGCGAGCACAAGATTTCAAGCTCTGATTCAAAATTCAACAATGTAACTTGAACATTTTTTCTCATTGTTGGACTCACGTAGACTCTTTCTTTAGCATGAACTTTTCATTTTGGTGACAGATGACTCATGAATAAGAGCCTGCATTATTCAGTGAGTGCTAGTATATTCACCAGCCAAATGCTTCAGCCTGCATGGTGAAAGGATACTCCAGCAAGGAGGATACATGTCACCCCTTCAAGAGCAATTGCCGCTCTGAGTGAGCCCACCGCGGGAGCAAGCTACTGAGAGGTGGATGTGATGGGCCCCAATTTAATGCTCCATTATGCAAATGGTTCATTTCAATTGACCATCACTTCGGTAATAGGACAGGCTGACTGGGTGCTGGAGGTTTAGGGGCTTTAAGTTTCTTTAGAAAAACACTGCATCAAAGTCCCAGGTGCAGAAAAGCAAGGTTTCGTTAAAAACACGAGGAAATGAATACAACCGTCCACCAATGAGGCTTGACGGTAATAAGTGACAGGACGTTAA
>CAAKHC010006968.1:99031-115804 GCA_901007825.1 Macroramphosus scolopax
AATGAAATGGGGGTTTTACTCGGGGTCGGGTATAAGTAAGCTCGGCTCAAATGCAATTGAGCTTGTCAAAGCACGAGAACAATTATCACCGCATAATTCTTCTAAGTGAAGTCAGGTCACTAAATTACCATCTGAGTATTTTTTTACTGTGAACTCATCTCCTCATCCTCATCCATCTGTCAATTAACCCTCGCTCAATTTACCTCATCTTCAAGTTGTAGTCTGACACAAGAGTACAAAACACTAAAATTAGAGCACTTTTAGATGGATAAAATCTTACTTAATACAACAAACTGTGGTTCTATGAAGTGTTTCATAACTAATTGTGGCTGAAGAATCTTCTGTTCCATTGTTATCAAATACTTGTAATAATATTTCCAATGTTAAAACTAAAATCAGATTTGACAAAAGAGACACATTTTCATAATTGTATCGTTTTGGTACTGCAGAGTTTCAGAAGGGGTCTGGTGAGAGACACTCATTATATTCAGGCTGGGCTAGCAGCAGGAGAAGTGCCATGGATTTCTTGCTTTATCAAGTGGACCCCCAAAAGGGATGTACAGCAATTAAACAGGGTTTGCACGAAGGACCTGATATAGTCGTTTTAGAAATGACAACGCCGGTTTCGCCTTCGTGAAAGCAGCATTTGATATATTATTTCATACAGACACATGCAGGAATCATGAAGTGAGGTCGCCTCTCGCCCTGTAAACACTTCCACTATCTGTGGAATTCTCTGATTCCATTTGAAGAACATTGTCTGGAATCAGACTTCTTGCCAACATCACTCCGCCAATTCCCTGGCCTGTCAAGATCGGCTGGGCTTGACACATTGACATTGTCAGCAAGAAATGCCCCAAGATTACCTGCAAGATCAAGGTTGATATGGTTGTCTCTCCTCCAAAAAAACAGCCCCTCTTAAAAGAGCATGATTTTGGAATGGTTCTCCTGGCAAGGGGTGCTTTTGAACAGGTGAATAATTATGGCTACAAACTACCAGTGGATGAGTGCTTAACATAGTGAGTGCTTGAAGACATTAAAACAATCAAAGACTATTATCCCACTGACTCATCTTGAATTTAATGCTGCTAAACACTAGACTCATCATTTTGCACATTATATCACGCTTTGTGGATTGATTTTAAAAGACGAGGTGAGACTGGATTGTACAATCCACGCTCTCTGGCTTCCAAAATGAATGTACTTCAGTGATAAGGACCGGATGAGAGGACAGGAGATACGGTACAATGCAGTGGCACATCTGCCACCAAGAGCTATTTCACTGTGCAGCAGCCACCGTTATATAACACTGACAGGGTTCACTTGCACCTCACCTATCGCCGGTAATGTGTGAACACAGGGCCACCTCACTGGCTGTGTTTGACTTACCTCATGTAAATGTGGATGATTATAAAAATACATCTGGTTTATAATCAGACCCACAGTTGACTTTTGTCTGGCACATGGATAAATACTGTACATGTCACCACCCTGGTTAGTGCTGAATCATAGGGACTAGAATGGCGGGTGAACTGCGCCAACTTCCACCAGCCTCCAAAAACCTCTACCCTCACCCTACCGTTTTTCTCGGGAACAGCTCCCTGCCATCTGTCAATATTGGAAAGCCCTGGTGGCTTGCTGCAGTGTTTTGCAAACCTACGTACATGGCTGCTTATCACTGTCAGAGACTCTGCATTGTATGAACCTTCAGCCGTAACAAACCACTCGGCTTGAAAACGGTGTCACGATAGCCAAAGCCTCATTGATACCCATGAAAAATCTCTCTTAGCATTATTCACCTCGGACATAATCAGATAGTGGGCTGTAGAGTTACCAGAAAGGACACAGCAAGTAAAAAAAAAAACATATTGCTGCCAATGAACCCACTTTAATCTAGAGGGACATTGTTCACCAAATTGCTTGACTCCTTTCTCCTCTCTATTACCTGCAAATACTGTATGTGCTGAAAGCAAACACACCACAGGATTTGAAACGAGTCTTAGTTATTCATTGCTATTCATTTTATTTTCTTCATAACCTCCCCCCTTCTTTCTTTGCACAATGCTTAAAGCTAACAGCGTAAGTACATCCTCAGCTGAAACCTGAATAGAAATGGCCACCGAGCTACAAGTGAGAAGAAAAGAGGCTTCCTTCACAAGAAAAATAACTTTGATGAAGTAAACAAACTCGGAGTGGTGAGGATGCCTCATCATTAACAGAAACACTATTTCTATAGAGTTTTGTTTTCATGCAATATTGAACTTGAGAGCTCTGTGTGTGATATTATGAATTATACAGATGAAGGTCCAAGAGTCATTTCCTTTAACAGAAAGAGGCAGCATCAAAAAATGTGCCTCTCTTGCCTCTGATACCTTATCTTTGCCAGCCCTCTAGTCCTAATAAACCTTGCGTGGGGCTCATAAATCAAGTGCATGTCTCCCTAACAGATACATGATGATAAAAACAATATATGATTAAAAAATCTTGTTCAGTTCATCTCAAGTGTACTCAATTAAATAAACCCATCTTGTCCGAGACATAAAGGACATGCCTCAGCAGTGTCGTTTCACTCCTGTCAAAAGCAGGCAGAAGAACCTGAGAACAAAGAAACCAGAGATGAAACACTGAAATGGGTCCTGGTGTGGCGCCAGGGTCATGGACCAGCTGTGACAAAGACCTCCAAGGGTCCTTGACTTTAACCGACAGCAGATTGGGCGGACAAGGGCAAGCAATTTAGGCTCTAGTGTGCACTTGAATTGTAGCAGTTGTTAATTATTATTGCATAAGAGAATAACAAACTTGCATCTTAAAGCCTTCCTTTCCTTTCATTAATAGCGTTTACATCCCAGCAACATATGGCGTACCTCCTTCATCTTAAGTACTCTGTTAGGATTAGCATCTGCAATCGTGAAGCATTTGCATGCAAGGCCAAATTTCATTGATAGTTCCAAAACAACGTTGCAAAAAAATGGTGCAATCATCAGCCAGATCATCAGATCTATTTCGTACCTCCTCTGCATGAACCAAACATGCTCTCTACGTATATAATTTCAGCACAAATCACTGGTGAACCAGAGGAGAACTTTCATAAACTGTTATATCTGAGATTAGTGTTGGATTTCAAATAAAAGCCAGGCTACTGGAAAACACTTCCAATAGCTGGATACTTTTTTAACACGTTGTCCATGATAGAACCAGTTTGCCACATGCTAGTATGAACAGACACAAACTAGCCCCTAGAAGAGATTACATTTTACACTATAATCTGAAACAACCCTGATCTTGGTGAACAAGTAAAATCCTTGGAAAATCAGCAAAAGATGACATTGAAGAAAATTAAACCAGAGGGTCCGTGGACATGTGCATTGCTAAATATTGGCATTACCTGCCATCTAGTGTCCAAATGTGAGGCTGCAGGAAAACAGTATTGGCTAGTATTTAAAACTGCAAAATTTTGAATCATGAATTTATTAATAAATTACATTCTTGGGAGGGTCAACAGTCAGTAGTTTAAATGGTGTCAATCACCGGTTGACAATTGCAATTAAAAAAGATGAATGTTTCTTAACCTGTTTTCTCAGGGCTGATAAATAACATCTTGTCTACTTTTAGCAGGACTATTCCTTCTTTTCAAAGCACCACACTGCTTTTCAAATGTGTGATTAAAAGGGTTTATAGTTATAGGGATGTAGAGGAAGCGTGTCAGGTGTTATAGATGTAGCAAGTAGCAATTTTGGGGAAAATATGAATCACTGAGCATAAAACTTAATTTGCATGTTTTAACGTTTCTTAAGAAAAGCAAGTTTGAGTTCTGTCAATGATGCATTCACGTGTTTACAGTCAGCATTACAAGTGCTGTATTCTCTCTGTAGCTTGGTACATGTATTACATGAGGTAGATATAGACGTAAGTGTAAACATTTTTACAACACAGTCATTGAGTTTATTTACATTGGTGGGACGTATTTTCACATTACGAGGTGAGAAAATATAAAGATTGAGCTAACGTAAGCACATGAAGGCATCAGTAGAAGGGGACGCGCTGCATGAACGCGCTCACAGTGTGCTCGCCCTGCAAACGAGATATTCAGTGTTACCAGGCACAGACATGTCGGGGAAGAGTTTTCGAGTCAGCGACGGTGACTGGATTTGTCCCGATAAAAAGTAAGTGCCCCTAAAAGTCCATAAATATCTTAGTACTTAACGGTTTAATTCAATGGCGATTTTCTTTCTTAACGTTAGGTCAATGCCTGGTGTGCTAACAGGCCAATGTCCGTTAGCTAGCGAGGCCTTCCGCCATTAAGGTATGCTAAGGATAGCGACGGCTGGAAACTAGCTAGCTAACTCCCACGTTTTATAGCAATGAATCCGAACAAACAGAATGTCTCTATTTTGGGGTTAAAGTTTCAGTGTCACTGAATGCTAGTTGTCAGTGTGCGCTTACTTATAGAAGAGCAACCTAAGCTATCATTAGCTTCTGTTGATTGGTGAGACTAGACTTACTATTCGGGGTGTTGCTAACAGCGTTGAAAAAGGCAAGAAGTCATGCGTTTAGAGTTATGTGGGGTCAAAAATATCAGTTTGCGGGTGAGATGCATTTCAAACGTCTTGAGTGACTGACAAGTCAGCTGCAGTACTCGATACACAGGCCTGTGACTCCGGTTGTCTAAAGAAAGACCTCCTTCTACCAGTATTATTGCACATGAATAACCCACAGACCTCAAACTAGTACATTCATCCTATGCATGAATGACTACACAGCATGACCAGGCTTGCTTTGTAACATTACATGTTTTATGTTTTTCAGGTGTGGTAATGTGAATTTTGCTAGAAGAACTAGTTGTAACCGATGTGGCAGAGGTAAGTGTCTGTATGCAATTATTGTATATTTAACAAGCCTAATGCATTCAGTTTAAAATGCTGCGTTACTGAACATCATTGGTCTTCTTTTCAGAGAAAACGACAGAGGCAAAGATGATGAAAGCAGGAGGAACAGAGATCGGGAAAACTCTTGCTGAGAAGAGTAGAGGCCTCTTCAGTGCAAATGATTGGCAATGCAAAACGTATGTGCTGATTGTGAACTGCATTGCATGCATTACATAACGTTTACATTTAAAATAAAATAAAAAGTCATGTAGGATTGACAAAAGGTTGAGTTACTCAGACAAAGGAGCAAGTAAACCTACAGATGTGGATGATCAATACAGTGATTCTATGCATTTAAGTAAGCCAAGACTGAAAATCAATTTCTACAGTATGTTGAAATTTCATAAATGTCTTTCACTTTTTTCCCTCAAAGATGCGGTAATGTGAATTGGGCTAGGAGGTCAGAGTGTAACATGTGTAACACACCGAAATATGCCAAGCTTGAAGAGAGAACAGGTAACCCAACAAATATATAATTTACTAGTTCGTCTGGCACTTTGGATTACCAATTATTGATTTTGATTTCTCTTAAATGCTTTTAGGCTATGGTGGAGGGTTTAATGAAAGAGAGAACGTGGAATACATTGAACGGGAGGAATCTGATGGTGAATATGATGAGGTGAGTGCAAACTGGTGCTAGATGATCAATTGTACAATCATTTATTATTTAAAAATTCACACAGCATACATTGACAATGTTCACATGTAATGTTCTCCCTTCATTGTCACAGTTTGGCAGGAAAAAGAAAAAGTACAGAAAGACAGGCCCCCCTTCCTCTAAAGAAAGTGAAAAGAAAGAAGTAGCAAAAGAAGAGGAGGAGGAGGAAGAAGAAGAGGAGGAAGATGGCGACCTTTCCAAGTACAAACTCGATGTAAGATTAGTGGCTTTAGCTGTAAAAAATATTTTACTATTTGCTGGTAGCAATGTTAATTTTGAAAAAACAAAATACTTCCCTCTTCAGGATGATGAAGAGGACGAAGATGGAGACCTATCAAAGTATGACCTGGACGCCAGTGATGAGGAAGCTAACCAGGCTAAGAAAAAGGGCAGTCCTTCGGGTTCGTCCCGCTCTCGCTCTTCCTCGCGCTCCTCCAGCTCCAGTTCACGGTCGAGGTCCAGGTAAACGGGTACAGGTCAAGGGTAACTCCGGGCAAAATGTCAGTATCAGCTCAAACTTCCTTCTGATTTTACTGATCAACGTAAATTAAATGTCCTGTTTTGCTGTTTTCTCTTGTCTTAACTCCTCTCCCGCTGTGGTGCAAAACACTTGATGTGCAGATTTAGTGATCTTTCTTGATGAGTGAATAGATATCCTAATTGTGGGGTTCAGATGGAAGGAATGCATTGTTCATATTGTTTTCTTAAGCTTAAAACAAACCAGGTTTTCTTTTGTGCGTTTTTTGATTCAAGTGCTTCGGAGATCTTTTTCATTAGTTTACATATGAGCACAACAACGATGAACCGGAGGCTAGTGTTCCCCCTTCTAGATAATGTAGTACTCAAGTGCAGTTCCTCACATCTTTGCATTAACAAATTGAACCACACAGCGATGTTTTTTGCTTGGAAAATATTGGAAAGGTTTTGTTTTTGTCTTTCAGGTCCCGTTCTAGGAGCTCATCAAGTTCCCGATCTGGATCTCGCTCGAGGTCCCATTCCAGGTGAATGAGGTGACATGCACTCTCTCGCTTTAAGAGAGTGTATGTACGGAGCGGAAGGCTCCAGAACAGTGTTAAGCCCTCGCTTAAATTTTAACTGCGACTGCATAGGGATTACTAATTCCAGTAGTGTCCTTCTAAACGAGCAGATAGTAATTTTAGTTTAAAATCGAAGCAAGTCAAACTTTGGCTATTGATTTGAATTCACCTCATTTAAGTTGATTTAGGTTTAAATTCGGCCCTCGTTTAAATACCTAACAATTTGAGCACCTAATTGAGTTACTGAGTCTCTATATATATCAAGGGTCTTCATCAAGCATATCATCAGAGTAGTGCTAATATGAGCCGACTGTCACAATATTTAAAATACGTGACATAGCTCTTATTCAGAGAAGCTTGATAAATACCCATCCTGGTGAAGCTTTTGCCTTGACCCTACTGACCTTAGTGCTTGGTTTATTCCTCCAAAAGATCCAGCTCCAGGTCTGGAAAGGGCTCCTCTCCCCGGAAGAGGTCCTGCTCACCTACTTCCTCACCTGAGAGGACACAGAAGCGCAGTCGCTCCAGGTCCTCATCTGGAGGGAGAAAACGGAGGCGTTCTAGATCACATTCGTCCGAAAGGTTTGGGTTTCTGTGGAATACCACGAAAGCACAGATTATTATTGGCCATCTGTCGCCTCGCTTATGGGAATTCAGATATGAAATATGTTCATATTTTCCATCGTCACGATGCTTTTCGTGCTCCAGCGATCTTGTTTCATGTATGAAATAACTAGATGTCGGTACTTAAGCCTGCTAACTTTGCTCCTCTTCCCTTGGTGTTTGTGTTCTTTCAGGCGCAGCAACCAGTCCTCTGGATCTTCCCATTCTGGCTCCAGTTCAAAAAAGAAATAACTTTATTTCAGCCTGCAAATGAAGGAAAGGAGCCTTATTACAAGTGCATGTTAGTTTGAAAGAAAAACAACCACATCGATACAGTATGATCATTTTCTTAGAATCTCCAAGTCTAATTTCCCTCATAAATGGCAGCAGCAACACAACCCTCTGTGATGTTTCCCATCGTTACATGATCCTCTTTTAACATCACACACACCCCAATCTGTGACAAGTGTCTGTGAATATGGGTGTCCATTAAACGTAAATGTTTGGTCCTATTATAAAAAATGATACTCTGTGAAGAGGCTGTATCCTATCTTAAACCCTTTCTGTTTATAATATTAGTGGCAGCACATGCATTCATCTTTGGGGAAATTGAAATAGATTTTTTTTATATTTTATTTTTTGGTGCTTGAAAGCTTTTTTTAATGAATGCATTTTTTTTTTGTCTTTAAGAAAGTTGAAGCACCAATTTAACACATACAGCAATGCATTTTGGCTCATTTATTTTGTGTTTTCAAGGTAAGTATTTACTTATTCATATTCATAAATGGCATATAGTCCAACGTTATTTGGTTTAGGTATTTTGTTTTTTATTAACATTTGTGTCTTTGAAACCAATTAAATCAATAAATAACACATTTCAAAGCCCCATTTTAGTGCCACAGCCCTCATTTCCAGATTTCAGGTAGAAAGTGGCAGTACAGTCTTTTTACTGGTGGAACAACTGAGATGTACGAGTGTAAATAAAATTCTGTTGACATTGTTTCTCTTTAATTCTTTGTGATTGACTTACAAAGTTTGAGATACCAGCAATATTTGGAAAATAAACGAGGATATTTACTTTCTTCTGTTGAAGAATATTCAGTAAATATTTCTGTGGTAAGTTGTTTCATCAATCTAAAATTAATTATACAATAGTATTTAGCTTTTTTTTTTTACACTGAGCAGCTTATGGTCACTCATTACTGATATTTAATTGCGCCGTCTGACTATCGTAGTTAAGTTACCTGTGTTAAACCATGTTAGCATTAGCTTCAGTAGTTCCGTTGACAACAATGCTAAACAAAAGAAAGACATTTAGGTTAGAAGCTTCACACCAGTCCGCTAATGTATCTGTAATGTCGCAAATAAAGAGTGAAATAGTTATTTAAACGTCGCCGTAAATAAGTAACTTACACACCTGTCGACTGTAAGTTAAACATCCAGCTGCTCTGCTGTCCCGTAATTCACTGAGGCTGTCGTGAATGACATGACTCACTTTAAGAAGCTTCTCACAGAAGTATCTTACAGCTAATGAACCTCAGCTAATTAGTTAGCAACGTTAGCCTGTTAATGAAGGGGTGGGAGTGTACTGGAGTGCGCTACAATTAAAATTACTTTCATATTCAGCGTAAATATGCTGGCAAAAAATAGCCGAAACACCACTCAATGTGCAGTAGGACTTACCAACACTGCTAAAACCGGAATAATATTAATTCACGTTGTTACATCAAGTGTCCTCTCCACATTTTGCATTGCTGTTCATAGTCCGGTCAACAGGGGGCGCCTGCTGCTGCTCTGGTGTTCTGTCGAATTCTGGTCCCCCCTGAAATCAGTTCTATCTGACTGGTCTACTGTGTAGATAACACCGAAATACTTGTAACGTTCACAACACTTGCCACTCTCATGGAGTTTGATACAAATATCAAAGAGATGTATCCAGTTTCAATGCAAGCTGGAATAAAATGGTTTGATCACGTTATTTCTGCTGGAAATATTGCACAATTCATTTGCCACGGTGCTCTCTGCCATACATTTCATAAAGTTTGTAACGTAAAGTAATATGGTATTTATATAATGTGGCCATTATGACGTAACTGAATACTTAATCAATCATTTAAGTAAAAACAACTTCAGCTGGCCTCATCCAAAGTCCTGACTTGCATGAGAAATTACCAAATGCTTAACCTCTTGCTATTTTCCCCGTAATGAAAAGCAGCAATGGGGTAAAAAACAAACAAACATCCATCTTGTAATATACTATAACATTTCCCATATTAGAGGCTCAGTTGGTTTGTTCACCCATCATCATATCAGATCAGTCAGCCCGCCCGCTCATTTCACCCAAATATGATCATCTTTGTCCAATGTGTGTGTCTGGTGTGGTCATCTAAAGTATTTCTAAATCATACTTGTAAATAGAAATTGAAATAACGGATCACCACACCTGACAAACTCTAATCAGAAAATCTTATTGTGTAAGTTCAAGTCCCGCCTCCAGCGCGTAAAGGAACCGACACGCGTTTACGCGCTGTATTTAGTTGGTGCCGTGAGGAGCGCAAGAGGTTGCGGGGCGCGCACATGGGATTTGTGCTGCATATCGTCTTATCCTTTCCGGAAAGATGACTTCGGACAGCTGTGAATCTCTTGAGGGCTCGCCAACCACTGGAGAGATGCTGGGCTACAACGTCTCCAAATCATTGCGCGAAGGCAATGTCACCAAGAACTCCAGTTGTGGATACGTATCGGTTGGTTTCCCCATAACTATGATGATCACTGGTATGGTGGGCAACTCATTAGCTCTTATTCTGGTTTACGTTTCGTACAGAAAGAAGGAAAATAAAAGAAAACAGTCTTTCCTTCTTTGCATTGGATCTCTGGCGTTGACTGATCTGTTTGGGCAGCTTTTGACAAGTCCAATCGTCATATCAGTTTACCGAGCTGATCTGAAATGGGAGCGTATTGACTCATCGGGCAACTTGTGCGCTTTTTTTGGTGTTTGCATGACAACTTTTGGCCTGTGCGCTCTTTTCTTGTCCAGCGCCATGGCCATCGAGAGGGCTACGGCGATCACAAACCCCCACTGGTACTCCAACCACATGAAGACAAGTGTGACAAAGCAGACTTTGGCTGTTATATGGTGTCTTGTGTTGCTGTTCGCGCTGCTGCCCATCGCAGGGGTCGGGAAGTACACGCGCCAGTGGCCGGGCACCTGGTGCTTCATCAGCACCGGGGACAGAAAGGTCCCGGGAAACATGTTGTTCTCCATCACTTTCGCGTTACTTGGGATTTTCTCTCTGCTTGTAACATTTTCCTGCAACGTAGTAACGATCCGGGGCTTAATTATCCGGTGCAAAACAAAAAGTGGCACGTCCCAATCTTCAAAGCAATGGGAGAGGCTCACCACGGAGACCGTCATTCAACTCTTAGGAATTATGTGCGTCCTTCTCATATGCTGGTCTCCTCTCTTGGTATGTTTACAATCAGCCTACACCAAATACATCACATTGTCTTATTTATCACTGCACACAACTCATAAAAAAATATGTTGTACTAATATTAAGTTATTTATTAGTTTACATATTACAATTCACAATTTGATTTGGGGTCTGAAATGGGTTTGGCTGCCAGCTGCGGCATCTTTTTGTGTCTCTGGAGATGCTTCATCTCCTGTACGCAGGACTCCAACAACAGCAGACAACCACAATTCTCTGTGTTTTTGCAATCACACATTCAATCACTCATCCTCCTTTTCTCCAATTCTTCCCCTCTGACACAAACACAAGCCACACTCAGATTAATGCTGTTAGACCGATTCCTTTGAAAAGCTGCTGTCTCTTGCTATTAAGGAGCAATCCACTTAGCTGGGTCCTGTTTGGGGGGTCTGCTCAGTATGCCATGATGTCATACACTGTCGGTCACACATTTAACAGTCCCATTAAAGATATTAATAGAACCAACAGGACTGTGAGTGTGAACACTGTATTTCCTCTCATGGTTGGACCAGTGTCCTTTACATTGTCTTTTACTCAATGTTTACAATGCATTCTTTCAAGGTGTTATTTAACATTTTATATTCTGTGTTTTACTGTCACGATACATGATATGACATGGCTGCCTCCGTCTTCAGGTGCTGATGCTGCGGATGATCTCCACCCAGGTATCCTCCCACGAATGTAATTCAACAGCAGTGGCCTCCCCTAACAGCTCGGTCCGAGATGTCCACTTAGACTGTAACTTCTTTCTGACAGCGATCCGCCTGGCTTCCCTCAACCAGATCCTTGACCCGTGGGTCTATTTGCTCCTTAGAGAAATCCTCCTTCGCAAGTTCTGCCTCATGGCCAACGCCGTGTCCAACTGCTCCATCGAGGAGCAGAAGGAGGCCCCGACGGCACTGGATGCGCTTAACAAGCAGGAGCAAGAGAGCAACAGCCTCAATAAAACCCAAAGTACCTAATTAAGCCTTTCAAAGGAGCATTGGATTTTCCATTTGTGATTTTTTGGATGTATATGGAAATAGATTTGTTATCATCTTGAGGGAAAAACTAAATGGAGATGAACTGATTCTCCATTCAGGAGGATATTGCGCAACAAGGAGACTGTTTGTTGAGTCCTGCATCTGTTAAAACACATTCCAGTCAAAGTCACTCAACCAGCATGTTGACACGTCCCATCTATTTCATTTGCCTGCAACAAGGACGTCTGACTGGTAGCATCAGCTTTAATAAGAACATCTACCAGATCGAAGAATAATGAAATATGAGTGACTCTAAACGGAACTACAAAGTAATAACGAAGCAGCAACAATGACTTAGTCATGTGTTCATCACCTTGAAGCCATAAATCTATAAATAAATAAAGAAACTGCTCTACTAAGTTGAGAATATCTTCACCATATTGTACATGAAATGTGATAATTTTTGCTTAAATGGATAAATTGACATTCAGAAAGGAATGCAAATGTAACAACTGGAGCCAATTATTGATCGTAAGGTTATTTATTAATGTTTGTACTGGTATGAATTAGCTGTGTCTTCGCTGAATGCTGACGATGCCACTTATTGGATATCAGTCCCTGTTAATGTGTTTTAATATACTGTAAATGGTGCTGCTCGACTAACTGCCCGGAATTATCAAATGTGAAGGTTTATGGTTTGACACTTTCCCCTGTAAATATGAAATGAACTACAAAATTTGTTGCGCAGCTGTTTTCCCGGTAAATTCTTTCAAGGCCACTCTTATAATCACAGACTGTGTGAGGAGGACGTCCTGATATACAGCTGAAAGCACATAAAGTGAAATGATGAGTGTATTCAAATTAACCAGTCAAATCTTTATTGCAGCTGAATAAATCTGCTTAGTCGCCAGGCTGATGAGAAAAACAAATTTTGGCCAAATTGTGAACTAGAATTTTGAAATATAAAAAAAGACAACCATTATATTGGAAGAATTAAACTCACTGTGTGGTGGCCAACGAGAATGTAAGCCAACAATGTTCTGGGGAGCACATTAATGATTCATATGCTGCCGCAGGGCTCGCAGCCACGGATCTGTTTTTTTTTTTAGCATTGCTAAATCCTGCTGTTAGTTTTGTGGTGAATGTCTTGGACACGTCGAATGCGCCTTTCAGAATTCCATCATTTTTCTTCTCACGAGCCAGTTTCCCACCCCTGACGCTACCTCCGTAGATTTAGATGATATAATCGACATCCGTCTTTGATTTAATTTACGGTTGACGTGGAAAACGTCTGCTCAAGGTGCCAAAGAAAGAAACTGGCAGGCTGCAGCCACTGGGTGATGTTTTGCTTTTTGCTTATCTGTCTCATGTAGCAATTGATGTCGCATTGATGTACAAAATGTAAATCTCTCACTCCGCAACTGCCTTTTCAGCACATCAGCCAACAAGATCAGACGAACGTCCACTTTTGCCTTGCCTGGTTACGCCGATGTCTTTAAACTGCAGTATGACAGTGCTGTGTGATGATGATCCTATAGAGAATGAATTACCTGCAAAAATCTTTGTTACGTAGCTGAGTGTTGCAGAGGAAATTTTTTTTTTTGCCATTGTTTGTTAATTATAAAAACCTATTGTCAGCAATGAATGTGCATTGATGCTTACAGAGGATACGATGGCTGTTCATGTGTAAATACTAAGTTATTATTTTGAAAGCAGTCAGTTTCATTCATATCGTCCACTCATTTTAATGAATTCTCCACTTACCGGGTTCTGTATTTGTAACAGCTAATATACACCTCAGTAATAACATCTGGGTATTAATTTACACATTTCAAACAATGATTGGATTCATTCACGGGTTTCCATGACTGCATCAGCTTCCACTTGAAGTTAATTATCACAGCTCTCTGTCCAGGAGACTCTTAAGCTGCGCGATGAAGAATAAAATAATTACTCGATGGAGTAGCCCCCTGAAGCTAACAGGCGCTACATGGGGATGGGCGTTTTCCATTGTGGCCCAACAACACTGCATGAAAGCAAAGGGGGAATTAATGCTCTTGAATAATAAGTTGTATTTGTATATCAGAATACATTATTCATTCTCCTTCTGTGATTTAGTAAAAGCTTTTACAATATATAGAAGGAGGGATTTCGTCTGTACTCTCATGAAGTCACTTTACTCTTTAACTTTAACTTTAAGTTTCACAAACCTGTTTTTTTCGGACGTGACATTCCAGCTGTGATTGTCTAAGCCGTCTGGTCGGTTGGTGCACGAGTTTAAGTGTTGTGTTTTTAAGGCCGTTTGAGATGGGAATTAGACGAGGGAGTCCTGCGTCAACATCGAAAGGGAGGGTGAAACTACATGATGATCTGCAACAGGATTTATGAGGCCCGGAGAACCTGGTGCTGCCAGCTGGCTCCGCGTTGCTCTCTCAGGTGGCCGATGTCTGGAAGTGATTTACTGACTGCCTCGTGACATGAGAACTCACTTATGTCTTGAGATTTCAGGACAAGAACATGGATTTTCTTCTCTTTTCTATTTGTTTTACTGTTTATGTTCTTTTCAATTGAAAGAATAACACATTACATTTCAGCTGTTTGCAAGTGGTGACTGTGTGCTTTAACTGATGTTTGTCACCTGACCTGGCAACTCATTCTCCTCCGCACCTGTCTGAAAACAGGTGTGCAAAGACTTGTTTTCCTGTGTTCCATACGGAGCTGCTACAACGCAAAGTGGCCTTGATGAAGATGTTATGATGATGACTGTATCACGGCGGCATCAGGCCCCACTGATGAATGTACATAAAGAGTCGATGTCTATCAGATGTCCGTCTTAGTGGCTCACGTTATACCTCTGCTTCTGAACGCTAAACAGAAACTCTGATTTCTCCAAACTCTGAACACTGAGACTCGATTCTCAGAGGAGGGCTATCTCACATTCACACAGGCGTTTTTTTCTTTCCCAGTGAATGGAACCTTTTTGTATTTTTTCCATTGAAATATTTTGATATATCACGCTGACATGCTTCTGTAAAATGTTGCTGAGATTATAGGAGATATCTAATATCTACCTGCCTATCAAAGTGTCCTTTTGGTATCTTGTGTCTTCGTCCTGTGGCTGTCTTGCAAGCATTTTTGATTCATTTGGCGGTTGCAGTGGTCTTGCTTTACGTGGTGATGTACTGTTGTGATTCCATTAAAGAAAAGTAAATGTCTTTTCAAAACGTGTTGGACTTTTTGTCAGATGCAAGCAAACCAAGAATGTGTCTTAGCGTTTGGTCCTCCAATGCAACATATAAAGTAATAAATAATAAAGTAGATCATTCATACACTGATGGCGGCGGCTGCCATGCAAGCAGCCAACCTGCTCATCAGGAGGAATAAAGGCTTCAGTGTCTTGTCCAAGGACACTTCAACATGATCTTTGGAGGAGCAGGGGATCAAACCAGTGACCTTCTGTCTACTAGAAGTCCACTCTACCTCATGAGCCATACACAAATAAATAGGTTGAACAAAAGTAATGAAATTAATTCAAAGGATTAAGTAATAATGATAATCAGGAAGTGGGATGTGAGTTGTTAGAAGAAAGTAGAAGAAGAACTCGGTGCACCATGAAAAGTCCAGGTGGAGATTTTTATTGATCTTTTTTCCTGAGGGAAGAAATTCTAAATATTTGTGTCCAGTCAGGTGGAGTCATAAATCATCTTGTCTGTGCGTCACAGCGCCGGCTCCTGGAGAAGTGCAGCAGATCAATGTGTGGTTGCTGCACGTTACCAGGCAGTGATGGATGCGGCGTGATTGGAGTCGGCGAAGTCACCGTAGAACTGGATCAACAAATCTCCTCACCAGATTCATCCCCGTCCGAGTTTAGATGAGTTGTGATTGCCTCATCGACAAACTTTTGGAGCTCGAGGAGGTGCAGTGTTTGGTGTAGAGACAGTAGAGGAGAAGGGAGAGGATGCACCTCTGTGAAAATCTTCAAAAGTAAAGTGATATTTTAAAGCGAAGCTAACGAACGGCCCCTTAAATGTTAACAATTAATGAGGCATGTGCTCCACTCACTCGCAGCGACCTCCATCTGCATGCGAAAGAAGCATTAATTAGTGTGACACGCAGCTATAACTGTATTCTACAGTCAGTCCCCTTGACTGCCAGTCGAAGTGGAGTCAAGAGGGTCGGGGAGGGGGGGCGGTGCTCGATTTAATCATCACTTCATGTGAGTATTTCCCTACGGCCAGATAATTGTTATGCAAGTCTGATAAGGACTCGAGTGTTTAAATGTTTAATACCTTTCTGTAACTGTTGTGCATCCCAGTATGTGAATCTACCTAACTGAAGAAGAAGAGGAGGTTGCAGACAAGAAGCCTGAGTGCTCGGTCGATACACGCTCGATGAATAAAGGGAAACATTGATATTTGTGAGCAATTTTTGATGCAATTAGTCTTGAATTTTGTACATTTCCTGGCTCACGTCCGGCACTCTGACAACCGAGTATTCATTTTATTGCTAAGTCAGGGCACTGTGTGCTTCTGATAAATTTTAGTCGGCCAATTAAAGGTTTTATCGTCCCATTATTCATCCCTGCTAGACTCAATAAACTGCAGATGTATATGTGCAAACCGCAGAGAAAAGCAGTTCTGTACTATGACATACTGTGATATATATTGGTCTTAATAGGACTCAAAAGATACAAAAGATATTGAACAGACTATCACCAGTGTGTATTCTGGTGTATTATTGCCTTAGATGGAGCAGAAGTGGGTCTCCTTGATAACAAGAGATATTTCAAGAAAAGAAATGTGCGTGCGTGCGTGCGTGCGTGCGTGCGTGCGTGCGTGCGTGCGTGCGTGCGTGCGTGCGTGCGTGCGTGCGTGCGTGCGTGCGTGCGTGCGTGCGTGCGTGCGTGCGTGCGTGCGTGCGTGCAGCTGGAGCCAGGCAAGAACACATTCATTTTTAGGGGGATCCATTCACATAGCAAAACATAGCAATTTCTTTTCCATTGTAACAGGCCGGGGTTCGTGCTCCCAGAGTTCAATATCAATATATATGGAGAGGGGAACACCCCCCCCCCCCCCCCCCCCCCCCAATATATATTAT
>CAAKHC010006968.1:122360-137265 GCA_901007825.1 Macroramphosus scolopax
TGGTGCAGATAAAAAACAAGCAGAGGATGATTGTGTTTGATAACACAATTTAAATTCAGTGCAGACGTACTGATACTGCGCGGGGACAACTGCCAAGTCTCAGCAGATATAGATTGTCTGTACAGAAACTAAAGGGAAAAATAGCACTGCAAAGCTGTTCAATTGATATCCAGCAGTCCCTGGAAAGTGCACAAGAAAATAACCACCACATAAGAACCTCGCAGATAACAACATTATCAAATCTATGGACTTGTCATCCATGACAGCCTAAGCCTAAACTTTACGACTGTATTTCTATATAATCTATACAGTATTTTCCTTTTATACCTCCTTGTCCCTATTTCCAGGAAACAATGCTGCAATATCTTTTGTTGTAGTTTATTGTTGTGTAGTTGAAAGGTCCAACTTATTAAAAATAAATGCTATCACAAGCTTAATCTGCCCGTTGTTCAAAGAGCAAATGCAGTGACTTGATACAGCAGCAGAGAGTCAAGAGTTCTTTACAATTGATCAAAAGTATTTGGATGCAGCCTAACTTTCTGCAGTGGAGCATGTTGGGTCTCTCAGAGGAGTGTTCAAGCTGGAGAACAGTAATTAATCAAACCGAAGAAAAAATGGAACTTTCCTCTTGCAGAAAAATTCTCTGGTGAAAAAAAATATACGTGGTTGTCCTCACCTCATTAAAAAAAAATTCCGCTCCTTTACTTCCACTGACTTGGCTTTTCCCAAACAAATGCCATGCAGTAAGTGAAGCATACACCAGGACACAGTGAGATCTTTTTACAGTCCTGTCCTGGATGCTGATTTCCCATTTAAAGGAGTATAAACTCCCTGCAGATTCCCAGCCATTACCCAGTTCACTGAGTCAGTCAGTCCTTGCACAAGAGACAGCACCCAGGACATCCAGTTCAAGGTCATATAGGACAGCCAGCCGCCGCTACTTAGTATGGAACAATTACATAAAGAGAGCAACCTGGCTGGGCTTGTGACTGGAATTTGAATTTTTGTTTTTGTCTTGTTTTCTTTGAAGGAATATTTTTCTTTGTTAAGAAATCTGACCAACAATCCAATTGCCATTAAGATTTATTTGTCCAGAATACCAAATGACAGTGATTGTTTTTTTGGGGTTAAAGGGTAGCATCTAAAAAGTCAAGAGCACCAATTGTTAACATGCATGTGAATTCTGAAATATGCTAATTTAATCTATGTTACCTAGCAGCGTGGTCTAGAATTGTAACTACCGAATTATTTTACTTTGAAGGGACCAATTTTGCTCATTTCCAGGTATTTATTAATTATTCTGGGAATCCACCAGAGTCGATTTGCATGAGTCACAGTTTAATACATTCTTATTGATGCAGCCCTTCAGTTCATCCCCTGTCTTAAACAAGTGGCTCTAGCTCATGTTTCTTTAACACTCCCCTCCCTAAAAGCTCACTTTCTTCTGATTGGCTAACTTCTGGATGCTGAGGCACGGTGGCCTTGCACTTCGTACTGATGCCAGAGGCCACCCCGCCCTGTCCCCTCAAGGGACAGGGATCAAATCACTAACCTTTCAATTAGTAAATGGCCACTTTACCTCCTGAACCTCGCTGCCAACACTTAATATTGTTAATTTATCTTGTGAAAAGAAATAAGTACTTTAGTTAAGTGTTAGCTTTAATTGCATATCAAATATGCATGTAGCCATTAGTTAAGTGGCTTGAACACTTCATTAAATAAAGGACCGAAATCATCCAAATAATCATATGTACTTTATTTAAGTCCTGTATATCTTACAGATTATGACATTTTTAAAAAAACAATTTATGGGAGTGGATTGGCTCAGTTTCTGGAAACAAAGGCCCTATCTCAATCACTAAACCTTGAACCCTCACAGACCTAATGACATCACGTGGTACATACAGGTTCCCCTGGTACCCCCGTTTCAGGTCACATTGCTATGAACCATGGGTAATTCCCACGAGCAATGGCAGCAGAAATGCTGGCCTAAGCAAACTATGCATAAGGAGCTCAAAATGTATGAGAGTCCTTAAGTATTTGATACCACAAATGCACCTCGTCTTTCTATAGATCTAACAGGAAGTGCAAATGTAGAGCTGCTACGCTTCTCAACTTTAACAATAGAGGGAGTTTCACTTTCTCTGCGATATTAACACAAATGCTGGATGTCCCTGGATGCCCTGTGGTACATTTGTGAATAATCAGAAGTCCTGGAATCCATTAACTTGTTGTTGCAAGCGAAAAGGAGGATCATTTATTTGAGCATGTTGGATCCAAATGGCACAGCGCCATCTTCGTCGCCACCGTTTCCTTGGAGTCTCCCCTTCCCCATAACCATCTGGATCTGCCTTAATTGTTTCTTTAGAATTCGGAAAGTCAGAAGTGGAAAAGAGATGATCTGAAATAAATTGAATGAAATCCCTGAACCACAACAGCCTGATGGAAACAAGCTATCCAGTTGCATTAAGATAGTCGGGTGTTTGAGACGGTGCAAACAGGCAGCGACAGAGGAGGTCTGCATGTGTTACTCAATCACAAACCAAAACTGGGATTGAAGTAATTCCGTGTACCGTTGCGCTCACAGCTCGCTAACCTTTGATCAAACTTTCAAATCACTGCATCTCACACACACACAGTCACAGAAGAATCTCCGAGCAGATGGTTCAATAAAATGATCAAACATTTTTTACTGCCTTGCATCTGTTTTATAGATCCAAAGCTTTCACTGGGTGCAGAAAGGCCTGCATGCCACGATAGCCCCGATGTCACAAAGGGACGGGCTGCTTCCTAATTGCTTCACAGGGGAAGAAGTCATGGACCACCGTCAGCAGGTCCCTGGCCCTGATTCAATTCTTGTCAGCCAATCAGGTTGGGTAAACGGTCTTGCTGTGGTTTCTATGGAAATTCTTTCTGCTCTGTTCCAACCAAGTCAATGCTATTTTCCCTTAATTGCAACATGTTCTTTTCCCAACTACAGCGGGTGGATCATTGTTTGTGAGGAGATAACTTATCTTCAGATTAAGGCCACAGGCTCTTTTTAATGTGGAAATGTCTACGATCACTGGGAGTCCAACACAGTGAGACCATTTGCAGTAAAAGCAATATCATGTATGTTGTACTTTCTCTGAGGGCGTTTTCATGCGATGACCTCGTGTCTGAGTGTGATCGCTGCCCCTCTTCACTCCTTGCACCTCAGGTTTCATAATCGTGATGTTGTCCAATTACCAAGAACACTTGTCTTTCAGTAGACGACTAAGTGATCCGCCCAAAAAAGAGGTCAAGTGTACACAGAACCTGTCCACTAATGTAAAAGCCCTCTGCCATTCATTTACACTGTCAATAGATGCCACCTGAAGCTTACCTAATTGTTCTGAACTTGAGCCCTGCACAGCAACAGTGTTTGGCTTGGCAACAAATTCTATGAGTCAAGATTCTAAACACTTTGCAGCCTGTCAAAGAACAGATGGATTTGTGTCGGCTTGGAGCAGCTACTACAACAAATCAGATGTAGGTGAGTCTGGAAAACTTTGCACTCATGTTGTAATAAAATTGCTTCCCCACATCTGAGTTGATCCCTTTGCTGAACATAAGGCCGGTGTGTTTCAATTACAGGGCGTTAGGTGTAAGGCTGTTAGAGTCCCAGGTTTCTGTAAATCATAAAACAATTCAATTAAAGCAGCCGGCCGGCCGGGTGCGAGCTGGGCCATCGGCTGCGGTTAATGTGGCAACAGTGGTGGACCGGTGCAGCTCTGGCCTCTTGAAATCTCATAATGTCAAAGCCTGTCACTGTAGTTACATCACGGCTAAAAAAAATCAATACTAAGCGAGTCTGCGGAACATAAATAAATAAATGGGAGAAAATAAATAAATAATCAGCACTATAATTATACGGTCGATTTTCTATAAGGGGATTTTTGAGCTACTTAAAAAGAGAAAGTTTGAGTCTCAAATACAAACAAGAACAAGACACAACAACTGTTGGGAGAATTATATTGCTCTCATTATTTAACTGAGAGCATTCGTGAATAACCTTTACAGACAAGCATATTGTGTGAACTCAGCGTCTCATTAAATGACCCCTGGATGACCCCTCGGCATCCAACACCCCCACATCCACAGAACAGGAGGTTCTCACGAGCAGGTGGCATGTCAAGGCCAACTACGTGATAACTCACATTTTCTAATTACAAGCCCTCACATCTTCTATCCTATAAAGCTGTTCCTCAGAGGACCGCCCTTTGACCAGTTACCAACACCCTGCTTCTGTATAACTGCTCCTTCTTGCAGGAATAAATCGCTCCATTTGAGACCTTTGTGTGAGAATGGTTCAACAACAACAACAACAAAAAAACAATAAGTACCTCCCCTTTCCTTATTATTCACAGCTCCTCGTATTTCCTGGCTCCATCTCGGCTTACAGTGACTAAGTAAAAGGTCCCATGATCCTGACCTGCGAGCGAACTGACTTCCAATGAGCCTATACCGCACCAAATGGGAGCTAATTGCCTCGGCTGGCTCACGCCTGCCTCGTCAGATAACTGCATGTTGTACTGTATGATAAAACACTGCTTTGATGGTTGAATATAGATTGAATCACCTCCAATAGATTTCATTATTGACAGGGCTTGCTGAGAACCTGTACAAGAGTTCTCTTCAACACCAGTTAACAAGCTCTTCATCCGACTGTTCGCCCAGACTGTGATGAATTTAATCTTATAATAGAAAATATAAATGTACAATCAACCTGGTTTTCTGTCATGTAAATTTTTTTTAACAATAATTAGGAAAATAAACAACTTTTTGCCTCATATGTAAATTCAGTTCTCCTTGATATCACCTGAAAAATGACCGATATTTGGATACGTGGCGCTGCTGTGTCACTTTCTTCAGCTTCTCAACATGATTGATCTTTGCGGTTGTAAATATAAACTCCTAATCCCATTTAGCAGAGATCAACAGGCAGCAGGGTAAAGAGGTGCAGAGCTGCCGGCTGCTCATAAACGTCTCGCCCGGCTGATTTTCAATCATTACCGGAGAGCTCTGATTATTTAATGTAAATAAATGCACAAGAAACCTAAACGAGCAGAAAATTGGTATTGAACCATTTGCGCCCGACTGATTCGTCCATGAATTTAAAATTGAAAGCTGAATATTATCAATATGATGGATGGACGTAAAATGATGTTTTTGCTGTGATTTTAAAACACAGCTGAAGATAAACAAACCTCCAACAAGCTGACCAACACACGGACATGATTGCAGCTGCTTTGTCTAGTTAAAGAGATTTAATCTGAGCCTCTATGTTTGTTTGTCTGCTTATCTTCTCTAAGCCAGATTGCGTTCTTGTCCACCTCAAATTATACTGATTGGCTTCACATCAATTTCTCCACTTTTACCATTTGCACTGTTTAATCCTGCTTCTTCCCTTCATGTGCTGTGGTTGGATAACTATTTGTGGGATGTGAGATTATTCATAGATTTGTGCAATTTCAAAAGGTGCTTGAATAAATCCTGCAGCTGCCTTGTTTGTCCTTGAATCTCCACCTGGTTCGTGTTACTGTATGTTTGCTTCACTCTGTGTTAACGGCACTGACGTGAAGCTCCACGTCGAGGTAAGGCTGAGGTCAACCCGGGTCGGAGCGCAGCTGTAGATCCATAATCAATCCCGACTCTAATGACTGTGAATGTTGTGGTGATTAGTGCCTTTCTCCCTGGACATCATCATCCCTCACGACAGATGGGGTTACTGTAGCCCCGAGCTTCAGCTCCTGTTTAAACAAATTAGCCGGAGGCAAAAAAAAAAACGTAACTATTTTACAGCTCGCTGCGCAGGTGAGTTAATAAAACCATTGATATCAGTGTTACTGAGCCCGGCCTGCAGTTCCTACCAGATGCAGCTGGAGTCCTGTTGGCTTAAAGGTTCCTGCTAATTGCAGTTATTCACAGAAGAAAGATTTCAATATGCTAGAAAGTCAGAGAGCAAACATGTTTTTATATAATTTCACCCTCCATTGATCTCACCAGTGTGCTTAACTGCTGTTTGCACAAAGTGAGGAGCTGATAAGTTCACACTGGCAACGGCCTAGTTCTTCCTTTGGCTGTACAACATTATATTCTGCTGAACAATGCCAACCTCAGGGCCTTTTTCTACCACCACTGCAACGACTGACGGTTTCTGGAAAGAGAACACAGAATTTAAGGTGAGGCGAACATCTGTCCGGAGCGGTGAAATCAATCCATGGCTGAACATCTGAGGCAGGCGAAGCTTTCGTTGGACTCTTTTATAGCAGAAACAGTTGCCTAGAAGAAGTTAATAAACAGCAATAGTATGATAAAAGGTAGAATAACAGTAAATCATTTACTTTTTGGAGATTTTACTGACTATTGGCATTGACGTTCGAGTTTTTATCGACATTCCATCGTTGATTTGTTTGTTTGAGTCCGTCATCGTGAAAGAAGGATGAACTGAGAGAGTCTCTGTACATTTCCATGTGCTGCAGCGGAGTCACTCCTGGGTGTCAAATACATGGTGTCGCAAGCTTCCAGCAGTTTACGCAATAAACTACATCCAGCTCATGTTCGCCCGGTGATGATGAAGCGATTATTCAAACACCCGCTTGGAAGTGCTTCGTTTATGAGTTGCTCATAAAACTTTTGACTCTACAGACGTACCACTATAGTGACTTATGGTGACTACTGTGGGTCCTATGTTATTGATGTGACGGAGACGGCCGCCCCTTGTTAGTGGTTACTGGAAGGCAGAGCCAGACGGATGGAGGCAGGTCATTCCCAAGGTCTGATGTTCCACAGATTTATATGGAACATAGCGGCAACATGACAAAGGGTTGAACAATAGGAGGGTTAATGTGTGTTAGCGGATATTGAACTGGGGAACATAGGACCTTTGGTGCATGGATACACACCTGATGTACAGCATGGGTCTGCAGAAGAGCTCCACATCTGTCTAGGCAAGAGAAACAACATTCAACATACTGCAGCAGATTTAAAGATGAGTCATCATCAGTCGGTTCACGTCTGCTGTTGATCGTGGGTATTCAGCTGTATTAATATCAAGCTTGAACTTTAAAAGGAGTGTGGCATTAGTATGGGATCCTCATAATCTGAAGGACCTCTAAAGAAATCACCTCACTTCTTAATCCACAGCCGTGGTTAGTGGAATATCTTTGGAGTGCTGTCATATTCCCTCACACATCAAATCCACATCAAGCAGCTCGGCGGCTGCAGCATTGGCCTGTGGAACACCAGAGCAGGGTCGGGCTTGTTCCCCCTCCCACCGCTGTGAAGTGAAGGAGCCGCAAAGGAAAAATGTTATTACTGCCTGAGTTCAAAAAAGACACAGGAATAATGGAGAGGTGCAGAGAGTTGTTCCATACTGCTCAGACGTCTGTATCGGCCGCAGCCGAGAGCTGTTGGTACTTTAACACCATCGAATTCTCACATAATCTGAGTGACCGCGGGGCGCCTGCAGCCCCTGAACGAAAATTGGTTCCATGAAGTGAAATAATTCTCCAGGTTCGGATCAACTGCGAGAAGGGGTGGCAGACAGTCGGAATGAATCGATTTTCTGCCCGAACACAAACTCGCAGCATCTGGTTTCATGCACAGCTGGCGGATATTTCACCTCAGGATGATGGACCAACAGGCCGTGTGTGTGTGTGTGTGTGTGTGTATGTGTGTGTGTGTGTGTGTGTGTGTGCGTGTGTACTACCACATCCTATATAGACAGACAACACAAAGTAGTGCCTGTATAACTATTGCTTTACCCAATACACCTGGTATAATCTGGTTAATCTGTAAACCCTTCAAACAAGTTCAATGAAGTTCATCACATTGTGCAAACCGCCGCCCAGACAAACAAACCTCCGGACCCTTTCTCAGAGGCCACCAGCCCTGCACACGAAGCCCGGCACAATCATTACTGCAGCAGATATTTAGTCATGAATAACAAATGAAAACAGCGTCAGATTAATCACCTGCGGTGGCTTGTTTGTTTGTCAGGGGCTTTTGTTTGGTTCCTCTCAGCGCAGGTCTGTGCAGTCGATAGAAAAACAGCTGCGGAGACTCTTTGGGTCACGGAGCAAAATTGTTTACGAGATGCCCACCGGCTAAGTAACAGCTAATTTATTAGCTCAATCAGGCTTTTTCGTGGAACAGCGTTCAATAGAAAATGTGTATTTACAGCCCACAGTACGTCTTGGTGGTCAGCGAGAGCAAACAACAAGCACGTGACTGAAGGGCCAAAATATAAATCAGGTTTATCGTGTGTTTGGACTTGACCATTTACGTTGCTGCACACTGCAGCCTCTAACTATAATTTACTGCACAATTTGTCTTAATGCACCCTGAATTTTATGATCTATCACTAAATAAACAGTATTATTCTGACCTATAACAGAGAATAAAAGCAGGAAGCGATGGCAATGCATTACAGTGTAGTGGGGAGGATTTATGAAGTAATTAAATCATGTATAAATATGCTTCCTCTGGCCCGTAACAGACTCTCTGCTACACTGTAGGAGAAATAAGCAGAGCTTAATTGCATAGTAAATTGGTGTTGTCAAATGTTGTCAAGAAAGCAACTTCAGCATTAATGGGCTGTGTCTTTCATCTTTGTGAAGTGGCTCTTCGTTTTATCATTACGCCCGCGCAGTGAAGAGCTCTTTGTGCAGGAGAATCGATGGAGATCTTAAAGGAGTCACCAGGTTAATGGGGGGAATGCATCATGTAAAGCATCCATCAGTCTGGTGAGGCGGGGTCAACCAACGCGCCATCGACCTATGACAACTCTTTAATACAAACCAGGATGCAGGTCTGTAATGATGCAGAATATTCATCTTTCCTGGTTGTAATGATGCAGATTGCTGCCAATCAATACTGTTTTCATTGATCCGATTAAAGAGGTCCACACTGTTACATTACCATATCATTTCATCCCTCATTATAAGTATGAATCATTATGACACCATCATGTAATCAGCCAGAGAGCTTCTAAAGCACCGGCTTCATCCCTTATAATTGTCAGGATGAATCGCTGCGCTGCATCGGCCGGATATGAGACTGGTTAAACTGGTAAAGCTTCCAAGAAAATGGGGATTTGTGAGGTTTTCAGAGCACTTTCACGTTGCCACACCTTCACAGATTCAATAACGCTGCAGATCTGTCTGTTTTAGTAGAGGAGCTAATAACTCTCATGTGCTCTGCGGGTCCAAGTATTCCGCTCAATGTTGCTGACTCGATTCCCGCAAGCCACTGACCGCTTCCCCAACTTTAGGTTACACAATATATTCACCGTATCGCCAGACAGCAAGAAGCTTCCATTCATCATCACAGTGTTAAAAGATGAATGCATAGTCCTTCATGTCCGGCTGTTTTTTCCAGCACGCTCACTTTGATATACGTGTTATATTTAGTACCGACCGCAGAGAACATCAGGCCACGATAAATCTGCATCACACAGCAGCTGATTGAAATGTGTATGTCAGGCGACAGGTGTGCGTCAGATGTTGCATTTAATTAGGACTTTACTGCGTCTTACTGTGCACTTAGAGTTTAAACTTTGGATTTGACAGTTTGACGGAACACCGCAGGCAAAGTAACTCAATGACAGAAGATGGATGAATTAATTTAGACTTTTGCAGCTGCCATTAAAGTGCTTATGTAAAAGTTATGATTGCACTGGGTTGGAGTCAGTTCCATCACTTAGAGGTGCAATTTTAGAAGACATTTAAATGTGGTAGACCAGATGTTTATTCCAGGCGGAAAAGAAGAAGCATTGTTTCAAACATCTTGTAATGTTTTAGCAGTTATTTCTTTCATAAGAGCTGCAGCAGGGAACATCTATTGGATTGGCCGGACACAGAGCACCTTTACCTGTACTTTATCTTACTTTAATAAGTGGAAGAGCCTTGAAGAGTCTTCCCTTTTTCCCAATATGTGCAACAGCTTTAAAACAGCAACATCCCGGTGAAACCTCAGGAAACGTCCTAAGTATATCAGTCATATAGATGATGTGCAGTTGAATTTCATCAAATTCGATAATCTCCACGTCTGCGCCTCGTGCTGAAATGAAAAAAAAAAAAAGACTGTACAGCGACGTCGGTAGAAAAAGTGAACCGCTGAAATGCCAAAAGGCACGAGTGCCCTTTTCACATCGACGCCTCAAATGCCAGTGTTTCATTTTTTGACCTGCCTGATAACGTAATGAAAAACTTTTTGAAGTCATCGGAAGAAGAAAAATCAATCGGTGACTGTCGTGTGTGCCTGAATAGACAGACGGATGATGTCGGACCACAAGCTGAGCAGTTCATTGGTCTGAGGATCAGAAAATGCCATGTGACATAAGGATGCTACAGATGGAGACACACCAAAGGAAACAAGACTAACCCCCGTCAACGTGAGGAAGTGGGACCAGTGCTGCATGGTCAGTGGTGTCGACCCTCCAACATCCTGGATATCACATTTTAGTAGCCTATCACATGCTATGGTTCAGCTATGTTGGACTAAAAAATAGATTAAAGTCATCAATCCTGCATTGCATTGTGGGATTTTTTATGCCAGCCTAGCGATCACTGCTTGCACACTCTATTTCCCCAGAGAGAGTTGATGTTTCCTTTTTGAAAACTGAATATAAACGTTTTGCAATCATTGCAATGTGGGATAACGAGTTGACTTAAAAAACTTTAGGACAACTTTCGATTGGAACGTAAATTCAGAGCTTTCCTGATTCCTCAACTTTTTCCACACGGCGGGGATGGTGGTAAAAGGAAGTCATCTCCTGCAAGCTTCCTCTCTTGGGAACTGCCCCAAATGTACCTCATTACATCACAGGAAACATTTTATCTCTCACAAAACATCCTCCAAACATCAAGGCCTCTTGGTTTTTTTTGTCGCTACCTGGAAATGGAACTTTTTCTGCACTCCAAACTCTCTCATGAGAACGACGGTTGAATCACTGGTGATGCAGCCGTGTCCTTGGCAAAGAGAAATGGCTCTTACCTTACAGCCCAGCTTCCTTTTCCTCTGCACACCGTCGTTAAGGAGTGAATGTGTCACTCGAGTACCCGTGAGCTTCAGAGAACTTTCAGAAATAGAACAAAAACATCTCCTCGTGTTCCGGTTCAGGCGAATGACTGGTGGAATATTCATCCTAATTGTTCTGGTTTGGCTTGTTTTAGTCTTTACACCAACCTTAATCATTTTAATCTGAATGTAACCATGGCAACCAGGGGTGGGGGCTGTGTCTTAGCTCCAGCTAGACACCTCGGATACACAAAATATGTTTCATTACTTCTCCTTTCATGTTGCAGTCACTCAGCCCAGATATGGATCAAAGGTGAAAGCTCTTCAAAGATGTTGTTCCACGAAAAAACATTAATTATGATATTTAACTCACACGGTCACAGTTTCTTGTAAAATGTTGCTCGACGGCTGAGTCGTGACATTATAAATGACCCCGGCGCCAGATTCATCTGCCAGGCCGGAGGAAGCGGGAGGCGGAATGCCTCGGCTTTTAGTGCGCGTGTGATGTGGACGGGATGTTTTATTGTTTCACAAGAATACGAAGACAAGGACCTCTGGGAAACAAATGAAACAGCAGATTGATACAGATCCCGGCTGTGAGGGAGAGGAGGCCGCTCTGTTTGTCCTGTCAACAACATTAGACACCTCTGACTATGAATAATAGATCCGATCGCTCACTCCGACGGGGTCAGGAGCAGCGAGAGTACTCCCTCCAGCTCCGACTGCTGAGGCATCCATCTCTTCCATGTTAACACTGACATTTTATTTCCTCACACAGGAGTAACTCAACTCTCTAATCTGATGGACTCTTAGGCAAGCATGTGGCATATTGATGACTCTTTGCATGGAGATAATAATGAGAAACATGAGGCAATTATCTGCTTCAGTTATTTCCGTGCATGCATGTTGTCCACGGGGCGTCACGCTGTGCTGGTGCAGATTTTAGCCTCAAGTAAAAGAAACATGCAAATCTACTGACCTGTACTACATCATACATGTTTGCAGTGCAGCCTCTAGACAGAAGTACACACATCGGTGCCAATACAATCACATATAGTACAAACATAATATTATCCGTTGTCAGATTTTTTATTCGTCCTTATCACGAGTTAAATGATCCTTTATGACCGTAAGAGCAAGATACAACACAGTTTATGAACTGTTGGGAAAAGAACAAACATCCTGCTCGTATATTTTTATAATATAGGATTTCCCCTCCAGTGGTGTTTCTGTATTACACACAACACAATGGTGACTGTATATGTTGCCTCTAAAATGGCAAAAAAAAAAATCTAATGGCTATAAATATGGACATCTTTGACCCTTGTTTACAGTCAGCCTGGTACTGGATATTTCCAGGAACTCTCCATTGCTCAGTTTATTTCATTTTGTTAAAAACCTAAAACAACATGATATTTCATCACCTTCGCTATCAGTAGCATCAGCGATGTGTTCATGAACATCGCGTAAATCGAGCCACCCTGCCGTCGAGTCAGTGACAGACACGTTGGCATGATGGAAGGAGGCCTTGAGGGGAACCCATCTAACACTGACGATGTCGTTCCAGAGCCATTACGACAGGGTGCAATCAACATTTACCTCATGATGAGACACTGACACTTCACCAACACAGTGACTGTGCACCAATCCATCACAACACGTTGTCCACGTTGTAAACAGGAACTTCACATCCGCAGGATATTCACTCCTTCGCTCTTTCTATGACGACCTTCGATGTAGATTACATTTTTACAAGCAAATCCAAAAGGTCGTTCTTTAAAAAACAACAACAAGTTAACCTCTCTTGCATCGTCTGCAGCTTGGTTTTACATTTCTTAACAATGGCTTAAGAAGAAGTCAGCTCAGTGTGTAGTGTGGATGTGATTGTTTGTGAAGATCAATCTCCTGCCTGCGTGACTCACAACATCATTTCTGCCCCTTCGAGAGCTCCATTCGATTATACGTCCTGCCCTGCAGGTACTAAATGGTTTTCCCCCTCCAGCCTTAAATCATTATATTTAAAAGCAGAGCCCTCAACTCTTATTTAGTCTCATTACGGAGAAACACACTGAATAAAACAAAATAAACGTCTCATCTCAGGACGGTTATCTTCGGGTGTAACTGTGTGGAAACGGGTTTACATAAGCAACCAGTTAGGACACAAACAACTGCTGCTGTTCCCAGTTTTCCCAGAACAGCAGCAAAATTGACATTATTCAAAATCAATACGGGACTAATTACGTTCTTTCAATATTTAGAGAAACTCTGAGCCTGAGAGGACGAAGGGGATTGAAAACCTTCAAGCCCTCGTAATTATTATATTGGATGTAAAAAGGAATCGGTGAAGAGAAGTCGGTGAATATGTTGTGAGTCCCTTAGATGTTTAATCTAGCTTTATGGATGAGAGCGTCCATGCTTGTGTGTCTCTAATCTGTGGTAACAGTTTGTCCAGATGAAAACTGTCAGTGTGACATTCACAGTGTACAGTGAGTGTCTGACATGCTATAAAAAAAGGACATTAATCTGGACATTACTTGGACTGGGCTATATAACATGACATTACATGAGGTGGGACACTGAAGGTCAGCAAGCTGGAGTCATTTTTAATTCAGTTTATTTACCGTCTCGTTATTCCTACAACTTCTGTCTGCAAGCTTAATTTTGCATTTGTGGCACAGAAGAGCCGAGATTATGACTGTAGACGCGGTGCCGTTCAGGCATGGACACAGACGGGGCTTCAATCAAGCACAAAGCAGGTTTAAGTACCCTTCGTTTACCCAAAGTAATTTACACGGACAGTAAAACCAACGGAGCACACGTCAGGCTGTCGCTCCTCAGTCTCGCCACCCCTAAAACAAATAGTTTAACGCGGACAAGAGTTAATGGGTTCGTTGTTCAGTCATTTTCTCACTACCTCCGCTCGATCAGATAACATCCCACTGAACCAACCACTCAGGAAGGATGGTTTACTGTGGTTGCCATAGAGACCAAATCTAATCCGGTTTACCCACAAAGAATGAATGTTAAACATGAGTCATTCATCAGAAGGTTGTGATGGGTTTGTGGTTCAGTTTTTGACGTGTGAATGGAAAACAAACGGTTGAGCTCTTAACTCACCTGCAAGGAGTTCCTCCTCCTCATCTCTGGTGTGTTTTGTGCTCACTCACAAACGAGGCTGTTTTGTCTGCAGTCACTCAGCAGGACGTTTCTACCGATGATAGTCGTTTGGCAGTGAATGAGATTCAATCGAATCTATGAGACAAACACAGAACCCCCACGTAGACTCAACAAGACACTTCATTCATGTCATCTGAGCCACTTTTATTCATGTTTTTGGATGCGTTTCCTGACAAAAGTTGAAGCTGAGTGACGGGAGTTGACAGCACTAAAAGGTCTGCGCCGAATTCCGGGAGAGTCGGATCCACCGTCACAAAACGCCGCAGCGTGAGTCAAGCCTGGGAGTGTTGAGAGCTCAATTGTATTGTATCTATTTTTATAAAATCTAACATGGCAGGTTTCATCCGGCCCTGTGAGGCAGCACGCTGGCTGCAGGATCATCAGATGTAGCCGGACTCCCCCTGCAGAGCTTTGACAGCTCGTGGGGCCGATGCAGGCGTAAAAATCAATTACATGGTCGTAGCTAACAGGAAATTAAATTTGCATTCAACCAAAACTTAAAGATGTTAATAAGCCTCCGAAAAGAACTGAACCCTTCGGTGTCTTTCGGAAACGACATTGACGGATTGGTGGAAAGGAACTACTGAACCACCAGCGTGCAGCCCACCATTATCCAGGCTAAATTGAATGTGGCGTATTGACTTGCTACGGCTACTGAAGCTGAACTCACAATTATTCTACTGGT